>JARHVA010001926.1:1727500-1932500 GCA_037957365.1 Torreya grandis | reverse complement strand
TTGGTTTTGGGATCAAAGGTTTTGGGGCTACCCATCTTATCCTCCTTTGAGTAACTAGAGTTTTCATCCTTGTCACTTGGAATCAACTACAACTCTTGCCCCATATAACTTTCTCCCTCTTGACATGGAGGACTATCAAACCTTGGTGGATGAGGTCATTTGCTTAGTTATCTTGGAATGTTAGGACTATGTTTTTGAGAGATTTAAAAAGGAAATAAGGGAGGCTAATTTTGTGTCCTCTAAAGTGATTTAAAAATATAAAGTGATGAAATAAGATAAGGGTGAACTTAACTTATAAATTAACATACTTCATTTTATGGAGACACACGTCAGGTTACCACCTTGGTAGGTTCTGCATGGCATATCTTTTTTTCTCTATTTTTATGACATAATC
Organism: Torreya grandis; assembly: GCA_037957365.1. Taxonomy (NCBI): domain Eukaryota; kingdom Viridiplantae; phylum Streptophyta; class Pinopsida; order Cupressales; family Taxaceae; genus Torreya; species Torreya grandis. The sequence goes on along the minus strand of JARHVA010001926.1, from coordinate 1,932,106 downwards.
TATTTCAAGAAGCTTTGAATTATTTCAAATTTCCTACTTTTATCCTTGAAGGATTTTAAGCCTTCACAACTCATGCCCATTTCTTATCTAATTGATTCTTTCATGATATCAACCTTCAGCCCATGCATATAAACTACACATTGATTTTGGTTGTATTGAAAAAAATCTAAAAATTTAAATTAAACTAATAAATATTAATCTAAACTATCTCAAACTAATCTCTAGATCTATAAATAAAAGAAACAACATAAACTTATACCTTAGTTTCAAAAGCTTCTTCCATTATGATGTGTATTTGATTAGCTCTCTTTAAATTATGGTTACTCACTCTTATAATACACAATAGAATGGGTAGTGTTTTGGTGAAAAATGCTCTTTGATAGCTTTGATTTCCATTGGATTTTATTGTGATTTTGATAACACTTCATTAGCATAAGTCAAGATGATGAAAGTGATGGATTTCATGCTTATTTATAGATTTTTGGAGGAAAAATCTAATGGTGGAGGATTATTTGGATATTTAAATAATCTAAATAATATACGATGGCTAATGAGTCCTCATCCATTAGGATGATAAAAATTTTAAATGGTTGAGAGAAATATGGAAATGGTTAATTGAGTCACTAAGAATGAGTGAAACTATTTGACAACTCAAGGGATGACTCGAAGGAGGTTGAGGAAGTTATGGGATTGGTTGAGGTGAGTCAATATGTGAGGGAGATTAAGGTGGAAGATATTCAATGAGTTTTCAAATCCAAATTCAATAATTAAATTTGGATTAAAAGTGTGCACACTAGATTAAATTTCATTTATTCAATTATTTAATAAGAGGGAAATGTCATGAATTATAATTTGAATGTTAAGAAAAATAATTAATAGGTTTTAGGTGAATTTCAACACTAAATATAATTTAGGTGTCTACATTTACACCTCTTTGAAATGGTGTTGTGAAGTAGTACCTTTTCAAAGAATAGTAAAAGATGTAGAACATTGATGATTAAGAAGAAAAAGTTGGCCCAAATAAATGAGAATGAATATGATGATTTCCCCTTTAGGGTTTGTGAAAAAAATGAATAAATGCTCAAAATGAAAGAAAGAAGGATGGGGAGATGGAAAGGAGAAAAATATAATTAATAATATAGATACTTGTCTCAATACTAATGTTTACAACATTATAGAGGGTATGTGTGAAACTATTTTCCCTTAGTTATTAAATTATAGAGAAGATATTGGAAAAAGTAAATTTCCCACTTTATAGACTGCATGCTTTAATGGTGCTCAGATGTAGGGGTCTCCTGAGAAGATGTGGGAATGATATACCCAATGATGGTAAGCAGTAGGATATAAAATAAAAAATATATATTATTTGATTTAAATATTTACAAAATTGATAGTTGCAAGCATTGATAAGGAGATATAACACTTTGATTAAATGATAGTAGAAATGTGGATGAAATGGCTCAGATGGAAGATGATGGCTAAACTAACCCTAGAAACCCCATGTATCTAAGCATTGCCTACATAATCCACCATGGATACAGTCCGAGTGGGGATATTAGGACATATGTAGTTTTCCTAATATAGGAAGAGAAGTGATGATGTAGTTGAGTGACAAGGCCTAATAGGCTATTTGAGAGAGATAGAAGAGTGATAAGAGCAAAAGGAAGTTATATTAAGTTGGGTAAGTAATAGTGTTCAAAGGTGATCATAGGTTCAAGGTAGTTGAGTTGGTGTTGAGTTACCTAGGGGGTTGGAGCCTCCTTATAAGTTGGTGCTTGATAAAGGACTAGTTGAGTTGGTGCTTGAATAGTGAGGGGTCGGTTCTCCTTATGGGGTTGGTGCCTCACTAAAAGTTTGATTAATTGATTATAGGAATGTACTCCAAGCTATGAATCAAAGGGTTTTACCCTCCAAGAGGGTTTCCCACATATATCCTATGTTATTATGATTGTTTACTTTCATAGATGCTTGTTTATGCATTGGTTAATGTATGTATTTATGTATATGAATGCTTCATGGATGTTAAGTGAAATTGAAGGATTGTTTTAATAAAAATGATTCAACCCCCCAGTAGCTATACTTGTAACATGGGTTGTATGGGGCAACAAACTTAGTTTTTGTGCAGTTAAATGCTTAGAAAAGGAGAGGAAAATGATTTCATAATAAGTATAATCATAAAATTAGAATGTATAATGGTGACTTTTTTGAACACAATGATGAATGTGTTAAGAAAATGATTTTTCAATTCTCATGACTGTGAATTTGACATGTATAACTATGAATTCATTCAAGGTAGTTACAAATTAATTTTAAACTAGAAGTGACCATCTTCTAGAGGGATTAAATTTTGACCCCATACTCTATTTATGGATCTTATTTTTTCCAAAATGAAGGTCTTGGAAAGGAGAATGTAACCATGAATACATATTTCATTTTGGTTTAAGATAAGTCATTAAAAAAATGGAAACTTAATTTGAAACATTAGATTGGATAAGAAGAATGTTTTTTGATAATTAAGTTCTTGTTGATGTGATTTTGAATCTTAATGACTGTGTTTGAAATATATAATGAGCATGAAATGATTAACATAGTGTCTATTTGAAATGTGCATGGAAGATAAAAGTTTGACTACATCCTCAGAGTATTCTATGGATCAATCTTCTTAGCTTGTCATAGGTCCTTTGAGGAGTAAACGATAATGGATTTATCTGAGATGACACATAGATACTTCTTCCAAGGATGTGAGATGAGTTGATAGCTTCCACTATTTATTTTCTTTGCTTTGGATTTCCAAAAATAATACCAATCAAATAAGAGTTGAACAACTTAGTTGTTGATATTGTGCATGATAATATGCACCAATGGTATGTAAAAACCATGATGACTATTGTGTTATATGCATAAGGATTGATAGATTAACCAGTAAAAAACTTAGTGCATCATGATATGGAAGATCATAATAACACCTTTTGTAATTCAAATAGTGATCTAAGCACAAGAAGCAACAATAAAGACATGATAAAAAGAAATGTTTGCAACAATGAAAACCTTGTAAGGAAAACTAATAAAGAAGCAACCAAACATTGTGGAAGTAAGTAAACATTCAAGATGTATAATAAAGTAAATGTATGTACAAATGATAAAAGTAAGTGAGGTGTAAGTAAATGACTAAAAAACAATTATTAAATGATTTTTGGATGTCTTTGGTTAGAGTATAACCCTTTGGAATATGATATTTTTGACAATGTTGAATCATCCAATGAGTAATCTATATGAGGGAGGACTAGGGTATGTAACTAAGGACTAAGGATTTTTTGATTATTTTTGGTGTTTTGTTATGTATACTAATGTTTTTGGTTTTTTTGGATTTTAAAACTTTTTTTTGGATTTTGTTGGATTTATATATAGGGAATATCAACAAAGGGAAAACCTTATTATAGCACTAAGGAAGGGAGAAATAGTGAATGTAATGGATACATTATGAAATGAGTATGAATGAATAAAAATGGATGGTAATTAAGATGATAACTCCAAGGAACATGTGAGGTAGAACCAAGTGTCTAGTCATCAAAGTAGTTTTGTAAGGATAAACCAAGATATTTCAAAGAACATGTATTAATACATTTCCACTTCATTATCAAGGTCAAAAATGAGAAAAGTGTGGTTTTATGATGGAAAATATTGGATTAATATGCATGGGTTTCAATGTGTTTGGGATTAAATGGATAAGGATAGGTTTGGATAGGTAAGGGCAATTCAGGATGCTTCAAGATAGGATTAGGATAGTGAAGGATACTTTATGATTGAAATAGAATGATTTTTCCCCCAAGTGTAGGGTATGAGTAGACAATGAATTATTTTATGAATGATGACAAAAAATATTTTTCATAATGGTACTTGTCCAAGGTGCCATACAGATGGTTTTCACCTTTGGATGAATTTATTTCTATCTTATTTCTTTTTTGTTTGATTGAATTTTTTTGACATCTCAAATATTGAATGGTTTGAGATGAATTATGTTGACCCATATAGATATGTTAAGTATTTTCTCTATAAATTTCCTTAGTAAATTCATTAATTTCCAAGTTGGCTTCTTTCAAATTTACTAGAATATTGTCATATCCCCTACAATAGAAGGTGCTACCAATCCAGGTGAAGTGGAAAGTGTGTTGGATGAATGATGTGTGTTGAATGCATGAAGGGTCTGGAGGGATGGAATTATATTGGGGATAAGTATATGTGTCAGGATGTAAAGTGTGAATAGGACCAACAATCTCATGTTTAACAAGACTAGGAGTAACTACAAGCTGGATGATTTTAAAATTTAATGTTGCATCAATGATATCTTCAATTCATGATGGGAATCCATCCTGCAACTGTGCTAATGTAGAGGATGTAGTAATTTTCTCATCTATTATTTCCATATAAATGTTTTCACCAATGTGCTCTTCTGCAGTGTTTTCATTAGGATTTAGATGTGGATTGTCCAATAGCACCTCAAAGAGGTTTTCATTAAGGGATCACAATTTTGATTTTCTAGATTTTGATTTGGATTTCTAATGTAATTTATATTTTGATCATCTGATAGTTCCTCAAAGAGGTTTTCACAATGAGATGTTGAATTTAGATTTATATTATAGGATTTATTTTGATTGAGGAAAACTTTTTGTTCTTCATGATATGCAGATATTTTTGGATGCTCTTCTGGTAAGAGACCAACTAAGAAGTTTATAATTACTTGATTATCATGGAAGGAAATTAACTGTAAGCAATATTGTTGGTCCTAATCAATGGGTATAGGATACTATCTTACAAGATGGAAGGTAGGATTGGTGATGTTGAGGAAATGAGTGGTGATAACATGGTCCTCATAGAGACTATGAACAGATCTTATTTTAATTATGGATGAAGTTCCATTAGAAACCATAAAAGTATCAGTAACATATTTATATTGAATTTAAATTGGTTTGTAGTTGATGCTATAGGATCTAGTGTTTACTTTGAAATGGATGGGTTTCATAATTCTTTGCTCATGGATTTAGTTGTCTATAATTACCTCTATCACTTGGGGCATGTGTTGTGGGGTGATGAGGGATTTAAAATGTGATAAGGGGTTGGATGTTTGGATAATGTGTGATAAGATGTGTTGGTTGAAGGATGTTTGGTCCAAGATAGGATCTTGGTCATAAATTAAATATTTTTCAAAAATAATATCTTGATGAATGATATGTTTTTGGTCAAAGATAGGTTCTTCAACAAAGATAGGCTCATAAAAAATGGATGGTATACCATGCTTGTCAAATTTGGGTTGGTTGACTATGGATTGGTTGAAAATGGATGTGTCAAAAAGAGGTTTGTGAGAAATGGATGGAAGGTTATGACCTTGAATTGTAAGTGAAGTGGCTTGATTAAGATTAGGAAAGACATCTTCGCATACCCCCAAGCTATGATTTTCAGACATGGATACTTTTGGTTCTACCTTGATTTAACCTTTGTCATTAAAATATTGGATATAATCCTTTAGTCTTGTATAATGGTTTGTAGAATGACCTTAAATTTTTTGATAATTACAATATTTTTTAGGTCTATACCACTCAGGTTTTAGGACATTTGGTTCAAAGTATTTGGTGTTTTGAAATATGACTAAGTTTGTAATGACAAATCTTTGAAATAATACATCATAAAGTTCCCCTAAATAATTGAATTTTAGCTTAATAGGCACAATAATTTTATTGATAGGTTAGGAGTTTTGGATTTTTTGTAGCTTTTGGGGTGGAGTGATACTAGATGGTAGGGGTGCTAGAATTAGATTCCCTTTTCTAGTGTAATGAGGGATGTTGAAATTAAGACTATAACATGTGGATGGTAGAATTGGTTGATTTTAGAAAATAGGGTCACTAGTGATAGGGTGATGTTGATGTGGAATGTTATGGGATTCCCTAGAAACGAAGTGGGATAAAGAGGTAGCTTGATCTTGAAAGGATGGATTTGTGTTGAAGGTGAAAGTATTTGTATTTGGTGGATTTATAAAGTTAGATGGATTTATGAAAAAGTTTGGATTTGATGGATTTGTGAAGGTTGATGGACTTGATGTTAATGGATTCTTGTTAAATGGGTGATTTATATTTGTGAAGATAATTGGATTTGAATTTGTTGGGTTTGTGAACAAACGTGGATTTGATGTAGTTTAGTTCAAGTTTGGGAATGGGTTGGATTTAAAATCAAATGGTTGATTTTTGATGAATGTGGAAATGTTGGTTTTGATGGGTGTAAGAGTTGAAATATTGATTTGGATGGAATATATTTAAATTTGATTGAATTGGGGTTTGATTTATGGATGGGTTTTGATTCAAGTAAATATTTGAAAGTGGTGATGAAGGTGAACGAGAATTTTGATTTAGATTGATGCTAAAGTTGGAACTAGATGGATCCATGAATGAATTTTGGTTTGTGATTGGTGACTTTTGATTTATGAGTGGAGTGGAACTTGTAAAAGAATTCAAATAATTTTGATTAGCAAAGCCTAAAAATTGATTCAATGTTATCCCTAAAGTAAAATTTAGATGTTGATCATTGGGTAAACATGAATGAGTATTCAAGTTTGAAATTTATTGATTGATGCTTGGGATGGATTGGTCAATTGGTAAACTTGAATGACTATTCAATTTTAGATTCGATTGATTTATGGGTGAGGTTGAATGGATATTCAAACCTAGATTTGGATTTATTAGATTTTTGATCGATGAGTTTACAATGACATAGAAATTTGGATTTTAAATTTGTTGGATGATTGATTTGATGTTGATTAAAATAAGTGTTTGAATTAAAATTGATTGGATAGAACCCTAGGTTAAGATAAAGATTATTTGGATTTGAATTTGTGACCATATTGATCAAGGGATTTTTCAACATAGCCATGTGCCTTGTAATGGGTGATGTTGCTAAGGGAAAGACTTGAATCAATAAATGAAAAGGACTTGTAACTAGACTCTAGTAAAGCAAAATACCAAAGTGACTAAAAATTTGATTGCTAACTAAATGTTTGAGTTTTTATACAAGTTTGGTCTTAAAATTTTTGATAGATTTAAGATTCAAAAGAATTTCATTTTCAATCAAGGGTAATGCAACCCATGGTAAAGAATAAGAAAAAAAAAACAAAGTCCTACTTTTAACAAATAACACAATCACATAAAAAAGCGAAAATATAGGATTAAGGTCTTGAACAATGTTTAGGCCTTCCAATGTCACTTATTCATCTATGATTTTAGCCATGGCCTAATGTTTAAAGGTACTAACCACAAAGGATCCTAACATTCCCATGGCCCACTGAGTTTGGTTTTGAGGGTGTTTGAAAGGTAACTTCTTGGTGCTAGCTACTAATCGATGCACCAAAGTTGAATGACAAAGAGGATTTCTTAGGCTTATGGTTTGAACAAAATTATCTAAGGGGAGTCCTCCAATATAAATTTTGGTATGTTGAGGCTCGATTCGATGGAATAAATAGATAGAGCAGACACACATTATTGGGTCTTGTCCCAAAGTACCCAACATAGTTGTATGGGTTTTAGTGTGTTTATAATCAACAATATTATATTTTGAGGTAATTGTTGAAACCCTGGGTATTGGAACATGAAATCCCCTCAAGTCATGGTGTGCTTAAAACACACAACCACTTAGGTAATTAAAAAAGTTAGATCTCAATTTTTATACCCCATTAGTACATAGGCTTTGTCCTAGTGCATGGTGGTGAAATATATGATCAATAGAGCCCTTAAAATAATAAATAAAAAGTTAATTCTTGTTTATGATTTCTAGGTATTATCACCAACATGATGCCAAGGAAAGAGCATACACAAATATAACTTGGGAAACATAAAAGTTATGAAATTGCTTTTTATTCTCAAGTATCATCACTAATGTGATGCCAAGGAAAGATCATACACAATTTCAAAACATAAAAAAAATGCTGAAAGCAAATAATTAACTCCAATAATCCAAATATGAACTAATTACTAGAAACTAAAAAAAAAAATGAAATAAAATGTTAGTAGCAACAACAAAAGAATTTGGGTTTTGTTTTATCCATTTTTTGAAATTTATTTGACAATCATTCTAAAAGTAATTAGTTAGAGTGTTTGTTTGGGCTTAGAATCAAGGCAACCTACAATGGAGTAAGAAAAAAACCCATAAAAATAATACAAAATCTAGCATCTGTTACAAATTTGTAGTTACACAGTAAAGCATAAAAATGAAATTATCAATTTTTAGACAAAAAATAAATAAAATGCAGGAAAATACAGAGAAATGAATTCACTATTATAGAAATTTTTTGCAAGTTACCAAATTCACAAAACTAGTTATCTATTTCATAGGTTAATATGATGATTTTGCAGATGATAACAACAATTTTACAATTTATGGTAATGATTTCATAGTTTATGATGATAATTTCATAGATTTAGTATGATTTTGTAGATCAACCAACATAAACATAAAAAATAGAACACAAAGGATGATTTCAAAGTTTTCAAATAATTTTATGGCTAATGTCAGTGATTTCATAGTTGATTTTCATGATTTTGTAGTTATGAATAGTGATTTCATAGATAAACTCATTGAATTCATAGTTTTCCTAAAAATTAGAGTTACCAAAAACCAAAAACACAAACAAAAGTAAAAATCAAGAAAAAAGATGTTGAAAGAAAATTAGGAAAAAGACTATAAAAATAAGGTAAAAAATGATTTCCTACTTTTGGGTTATAATTTTGCATTTAATGTATTTAAATTTACAATTACATAGTATTCACACATAGACAAATGGAAAAAATCAAAAAATGACTGGAAACTTCAATAAACACTTCCATGACCAAGATTATATGCATATGTAGAATTAAAAACAAAAAAAATCAAATGAAAAATTATTTCTAAATACAATTATGATGAATATGAGATAAAAAAGATGAGGGAATGTCCCACTGGGCATGCCAAAATTTATTGAAGAAAATTTATAAATATAAATGAAACTAATAAATCCTAATATAAACTATCTCAAACTAAACTAGAGATATAAACAAAAGAAACAACACAAGCTTATACCTTAGCTACAAAAACTTCTTGCATTGTAATGTGTATTCAATTAGCTCTCTTTAAATTGTTGTTTCTCACTCTTCCAATGCAAGGTAAAATGGGTAGTGTTTTGGTGAAAAATGCTCTTTGATAAATTTTATTAGATTTGGATTCACTTGTAGTTTTGATAGCACGTTGTTAGCATAAGTCAGGATGATGAAAGTGATGGCTTTCATGCTTATTTATAGATTTTTGGAGGAAAGATCCAACAATGGAGGATTATTTGGATATTTTAAATAATCTAAATAATATATGATGGTTATTGAGTCATCATCCATGAGGATGATGACCATTTAAAATAGTTAAAATAAACATGGAAATTGCTAACTGAGTCACCAAGAATGAGTCAAACTATTTGACAACTCAAGGGATGACTCAAATGAGGTCAAGGAATTTATGGGATTGGTTGAGGTGAGTCAACATGTGAGGGAGATTAAGGTGAAATATGTTAGGTTAGGTGTAAAATATGAAATTATTAATTAAATTTGGATTAAAATTAATTTATTAAATTAAATTTATTTAATTTTTTGAGAATAGGAAAATGTCATGAATTATAATTTTAATGTTAGGAAGAATAATTAATAGATTTTATGTGCATCTCGACACTAAATGTAATTTAGGTGTCTACATCAACAAGAGTAAAGTACTTAGACACCTTAGCATCATGCCCAATAATTCAATAGTTTAATATTATTCACATTCATTCTATTTCATCAATTCCAATTGCTTACTTTCAATTTCCTATTTGTGTGTTTACAACATCCTACTATATTCCTATTTATCAGAATTATGATTAATCCACCAAAATTATTCAAATTCAAGATAAATCCATTATTCTTTAGGGTGTTGAAGTGGTAGCCACATGTGTGGAAATTAATTTTGAAGCAAGGGGATTAAAAAATTATGTTTTGCCATCATATTACCATGTGGGGATTTAATAACTCAAGGTGGGGGAAAGCTTATACTTTAAGATATTTTTAAGCCCTTATTTTTGAGTACTATCAGGGCATGATGAATTCTAAAATCCTCTCAAAATTTCAATCCAAAATCAGGAATAACATGGGGGTGATAGGGATAGACTAGAGCTGACATGTTATTTATAGGTCTAGAGCATCAAAAAAGTATGGCAAAAATTTCACCAAGGGGGCCTTACTAAATTCATGCAGAAGGTTATAGGTCATGATGCAACCATCTCAAAGGAGTTTGTGGTGACCTAGAATAAGATAATAGTGGAAATAAGAGGGATATATATATATATATATATATATATATAAATATCATAGAAGATCTATGTATGAGAAACCCTTTTTGTCATTTTTGATGGTCTCATTGGTTCTAAAGAACCCCTAAATGAGTTCCAACTTTTTTGATTGGTCCTTGAAAATTTTTTCCCCTTCATAAGACATACTAGTGACCTCACCTATCAATTCCTTAGCTATATATATATATATATATATATATATATATATATATATATATATATATATATATATATATATATATATAGCTAAGGAATTGATAGGTGAGGTCACTAGTATGTCTTATGAAGGGGAAAAAATTTTCAAGGACCAATCAAAAAAGTTGGAACTCATTTAGGGGTTCTTTAGAACCAATGAGACCATCAAAAATGACAAAAAGGGTTTCTCATACATAGATCTTCTATGATATTTGCTGGAGGTGTGTTTTTAGATAATAAAATATATCACCATGGAAGGTAAGTTTACACTCATTGTTTTGCATCACTTTCTTCTACTGAATCACTTTTAAGGTTTCAAGATTAGCTTGCCATACTTCCTGCTTAAATCCCTAGAGTGTATGACACTCACCTTCCATATAAACTAAGCCAACACTATCATTTACCAAGGCCTTAATATCTTGTTGGTGAAGTATGGTGTGACCCTTCACAATAAGGAAGTTCAATAGGGAGAGTCTTTTGTAGAGGAGGACTCCCTCGAGGAAGACCCCACCTTGGATTCCCACCATCCATTTCCCAACCCCTCCCCCATAAGCCCCATATCCAAGAGATATATCAAGGATATCCCCCTAAAACTCACTGTAACCAAAACAAAACCCCTAGTGCTATAAGAAGGGAACTCTGTGGAGACATCGAGTAAAGGTAAGGCCCCCCTTTGAAAAAACTTGAAGGGTTCAACAAAAAATTACATGAGATGGGTATTGGCTTAGAAGGATTTATTTAGGAGTGAAACTCCATTAATAAGGAAGCTTTTAAAATGATTCAATCCTTTTCACACTTTATTGAGGTTGAGGGCATTCCCCAAAAATAGGTCATCAAGGTGGCAAAGATTATTTCCCCAAAACCCTCGCTCAGTCACCCTTTAATAAGACACTAGAGAAGGAACTTCCATGGAAGAAACTAAGGATGATAATGCCAAAGGAGGATGTTGAAAGTTCAAGAAATAGAACCTGGGATAAAATCATCAGGGAAAGACTGACAAAGTAGGTGAAGGACATTGAGGTAGTTAAGGCACTCATAGAGGGCTCCTCCCTCTCCAAGTAATTTATTTTTAATTTTTGTATTTTTTGTCTTCCATTACGTTTGTTAGCTTACTATTTTGATACTCTCATTTTTGGTTTCTCAGCCTATGAGGCTTGATTTTTTTATCACACTTTTACATATACTTAGGTTGTAGGTCCTTGTAAAACCTAGTCTTTTACCTAATCAAATAAAAAAATTCAAATTCGAGATGAAACAATTATATATATATATATATATATATATATATATATATATATATATATAAGATTATTTTAATGAAAATAATATGTCTATTTCCATGTGTATTTAATTTTGTCCTAACACATAATTTGCTTTGATTTTCTCAAAATCACCTTAATTTTCTAAACTTGTGCTAATTCACCTTAGATTTTGGAATTACATTTTTTTTGAATTTCCTCCAATTTAACTTATTTTTTTGATTTCACTACAATTATCAAATTTAACCTGAATTGATCTAGATTTTCTTATTTCTTTGAATTTTTGATATTGTGCCCCAATTTTTAAATTTACATAACATTTCCCTAATTTGGCATATTTTTTGGATTTTTTTCTCAATTTTTTTGAGTTTACCTAAAATTTCAAAATTTCTCCAATTTAACCTAAGTTATATAATTTGACGTAAACTAGTCAAAATTTCTCTAATTTTTAAAATTACCCTTAATTTTTTTTGGATATAGATAAGCTACAAAAAAAGGTGTAGAACCCTATTACAAAATTCCCCTAGGATAGTGAGATAGGCTGATGGACACAAATAGTGAAGCAATAACAAACAAACAATAGACTAACAAAAAATCATAAAAATACCCAAACCTAAACATAGTAAAAAACATGAAGACTGATTAAGTAGATCCTTCCAATCATCCTTGAGGAAACCTCAAAGTTCCTCCTTGCTGATAGCCTTGCCATCCTTATCTAATTTCTTGCCCTGGTCATCCTGTAGGATCGTCATTATAGTAGCAACTTGGTGAATCACTTTGGAGCACATGGTGGCAAGCACTTTCATTTTGTTCTCAAGACAAAAAACCCATTCTTTAGCTCTTCTAAATCCTTTTTGAGCTGAATACAATTATCACAAATATTTTCACTAGATTCCTCTTTCCCAAGTGTATCCATGGACTTAGAATCCTCCTTATCATAATCATAAAAGGAGTTATTTAACTCCTTAAATTAGCTGATGCCCTCTTGTTCCCCCAATTAATCAGGAGTCAATTTGTCTTCCATGATCTTCATTTTATCCTCCAGATCAAAGGCTAAAGAATAGTCAACTATTTTTAGCACTGAGTTTTTTCCACCTGCCAACTTGCTTAACCTCTGAATACTCAGCCTCCTCGTAGTACTCTTCAGGACCTCCTTGTCATTATCTTTTTCAATAGCCTCAATATCTTACTCCTAAAACTTAGAGTGCCCCTTGTCCACAACTAGTTTTACTTACTTCTCAATACCAGAAGCATACTTAAATATCTTTTTACATGACTGGGCGTAGATTATTCCTAAGTGTCTCCTTTCCTCTTATTGTTACTTGAGTGGGAAGGGCTATTCTTCAATTTACATAAATCCCTAAATTTGTTAAACTGGCCCTAAATTGTGTATTTTACCCTAATTTTTTCAAACAACCTTAAATTTGTCAAATTGCCCTAATTTTTTAAAAGATGCTAATTTAACATAATATTTTAAAATTGTCAAAAATTTCCATAATTTAGATAATTTAATAAAACAATTTCAAAATTTCCCTTATATTTTTGAAATTTTTATAGTTTAATCATATTTTTCTATAAACTTTTTTAAAACAAATTTCCCTAAATCTATTGATTTTGTTAATTTAAACCTCTATTGTTCATGATTTAGGTCCCATTTAGAGAAGATTTCTAAAAATGTTTGAAATCACATAATTTCAGTTATGGCAAAACATATAGAAAATCTATCAATTTTTTTCCTTCATTATAAAGAAATAATTTTTTTAACATATGGAAAAATAAATTAAAATCATAACATCTATCTTAAATGCTTTTGGTATAAGTTATTTTAACTACATTTTAAAAGGTTTTGCCTTGTTTTATGTCCTTTGTTACCATGCTTCAAGTATTTCAATCCAAATTACACTTTTGGTTTCTTTCTCTAAGGTGCAAGTCAAGCAATGTTAAATTCATAATGGTTCACTCATTAATTTTCTAATTTAAGATAATTTATTATTTTTAACCTAATTTATCATTTTAAACCTATTTTAACCTAATTATTTGACTTTTTACTAATTCTACCTAATTTGTCAAACTTGCCCTAATTGTCCATAAATTTTGAAAATTTCCCTTTGTCTAATTATCATTTTTGAACAATTTATCATACATTTCCCTAATACACCTTGGGTATTTTTCCACTAGTTCTCATTTTTGAAACATCTATCTTACATTTCTATAGTTTTCAAATTTGTTTTTATTTTTAGTTTTTCCCTAAATTTCCAATTTTAATCAAAATTACCCTATTTAAAAAAAAAAACTTAAAGTTTTCCTTTTTTAAATTTTTTTTTCATAAATTTAACAATGTATTAAAATTAAGCCAATTTTATGATATTTTAAAAATATTCATTAAAATTTTGATATTTAGAAATTTTCAATTCATGTTTTACAAAAATAAATTAAAAATAGGGGTTTCAAGTTTACCTGAGCATCATATTTTTCCTCCTCTTCCCACTATGGTGTGGAGGGTATCCTAAAATTGTGTCATCCATCATCATCGATATTCCTCCTCTCTAAATTTGTCTCCATAGGGGGCATATACTCAATATATTCATTTGATTCATTGTTACCTTCATCCTCATGAATATCAATCCTCATAAATGCTTGAGAATGGTTGGGTATCATACCTCCACTCTCTATTGTATTCTTCCTTAGAAATGTGTAATAATCCTTACCCAAACCAAAAGGACATTGTAAAATATTCATTTGATTCACTACTAGTTCCTTCCTCTTGTCATTACTTGTTTCCATCCTCTAGGTTTTTTTTTCCCATACATTTTCAATCATAAAACACACAAAAAACCTTCATAAAATCTCTTAAATTTTTTAAAATCCCTCAAAAATCACAAAATCCGTTTATAAAATCCTTGAAAACCCATAACATCTCTTCATAAAATTACCTCACATTCAGAAAAGCCTTGTAAAAAATTATTCATAAAGCATAAAATCTATATAATTTATTCAATGCTCACATTCACATCATTTGAATATATGAAAAATAGTCTTCACATTCTCTTTGTTGACCATGTTCAAATTATTTGTGTGGCCTAAAAATTACTCTTCACATTCCAAGCATGATAGAAAAAGAATAAAAGCTTCTTTTTGCCATATTTTTAGGTTTTAATTTATTTGTTTTTCACTTTTTTTAGGTATTTAAATGATAGCACTAAAATTTGGTCATGAATATTTGATAATGTCATTTTTGGCCCACTTTTATCTTACTTGACTTGAGTACTTAAGTTGGTCATGTTTCGTCACCTCATTCTATCTTAAGTACTTGTATGAACCTATCACTTTTAAAGTAGTAGTTTTACCTATACATAAATGTTCTTAATTGCTAAAACATATGTATGGACTCTTAAATTTATAAAATCAAGTCTCAAAATTAATATATCATAATTGACCTACAAGGGTTGGGATCGAAAACCAATCATGACCTTAACGGTTGATCCTACCCTTTATCCTAACAACCCCTTTTCAAATTTAAACCCTCCCTTATAGGTTGATATGTATTTTTAGAATAGTTAGTGAAAGGTTTAACCATTTTGGATTACTATAAAGATACATATAAGTCACATATTCTACCACTTGGAAATTTCATTATCGAGGCACACTTACATTATTGCACATTGAGCAAAGCTTTTATATTATTTTCTATTTTGATTCTATTCACTTGAAGTAACTGTTAGCCAAGTCACAAGGCTATTATATCTGAGTCAAGAAAAATATTATAAAGTATTCAAGTCATATCTAAATGCATATATGTAGTGAAAATATAACTATTTCACTAAGCACCCTAGGTGGGAGACCTACGTGGGATGGAATTGCCTCCTTGGATTATTAAATATGTGAAAAACTATCAATCATCATGTGGGTGATTAAGTTAGCTCAACCAATTATACTCCCCTATTTATTTTTGTAAGTTTTTAGTTATTTCCAGCATTAATAGTGTTTCAACTTTGAAAAAGTCATTTGTTGGTCATCCTGCACAACTGAAGGCCACATTTATGCACATAGTTTATTTCAAGTAGGTATAGACAACTGTGACATCAATTTTTTATTTTTCCGTATAGGTCAAGATTGACCCACAATAGAAAATAATCGTAGTCATCCTAACATTTTCCAATTAGTTTTATCCTATAATAGTTGCATGAACATAATTAGGTTTGATTTGATTAGTTCCAATAAACTCTTAGTACACACAATTAGCCTGCATAAAGAAAAAAAATAAGTATTCTTGTTTTTTTCATAGTTAACTTCTTTCAATTGTTCATCCTTTTTATATTTTAGTACTTTAATTTTAATCTACTAATTATAAGTTATTTACATCATTTTCTAATTTTTAATTCATTTTATCTTAATTAGAGATAATACACAAAGTAATTCTAAATTCTAAAAAAATATATTGGTGAACTTGCATATTTTATTTGAGCATTGCTTAAAATTCATCTTAGGTTTTTAATAAATTACTAAATATCTAACACAAAGGATTTTATTTTGAATTTGGATCTAATATCTGACACTAAAATAATTTTATATCAGCCTTGGATTTAATATCTGACATTGAAAATACTTTATTTTGAACCTCAGATATAATATCTGACATTGAAAACACATTCCTTTGACCATGAATTTGAGGTGAATTTACTATTCGCCACACATGAAATTTTTCCTTCTTTTGTTAATTTTTCATTTTTAACTTTGGTCTATAATATATTTTCCTTGTTATTCTTATATGCTATATAAAATACCTACCTCCCTTATTCCTCTAAGGTGTATTTCTAGATTATGTGGATACTGAAATCCCTTTGATCCTATCTAAAATGAACTCCTCTAATGCAAACGATGGTTCCTCTTATTTTTATGAAAAAATTTCTCATGATATATTCAAAAAGATAATCATAATGAACACATGAATCAAGATGATCATAATGAATAAAATAATCATGAAGGGTTAGATATAATTCATCGTAATGAACTCAATGAGGTAGATCATGAACAAGTTCAATGATTATCCAACCTTTGAATAGGACTCCATCAAATTCCACAAGATATTACCAAAATAAAAAAATTACTATAAGTTCTAAAGATACACAATAAGTAAAAATTTATACTTTCAATGCACAAATAAGAACCACTATTTCATATTTTAAACCCTACCATAGGTGTTATTAAATCTACTATTGAAACTATTATTATATCTGCATCTTTTGGTTTGGGAGACAAAACAAGGATTCATATAGATATCAATGCCCATGCCTAACCAAATGACTCATATGGTATCCTTTATAGCTACCCATAATACATCACCTACTTTTCCTATTACACTATCCCTTGTGTAAACTATTTTATCTTTGCATGATAAGTAGTTGTAGTTAGAGCAACATATACCAAAATCTAGCTAATCGATGGTTTCAAAAGCCTTAATTCATAATCTATAAGCACCTGAGATGGAATCATATCCTTTACCTAAATAATTTTTAGCTCTTAAAATTACACCATATGAAGGTAAAGGAGATCCAAAAAAAAGGTTTAATATTTTCATGTGACATTTCTAGATTGTAATTTCAATGACAAGTTTTTAACTAAGTTATTTACTATAAGCTTAAAATATTATGCCTTGTGCAGGTTTATGCTTTACCTATCTAATTAGTCAAATCATTAAACCCATTGACATATCACTTTCTCAAACATTTTATTAGCAACATTGATGAAAATATCTATTATGCGTAAATTTCTAAACTCAAGAAAGGAACTAATGAGACTATTAGTGATTGTGTACTTCATTACAAGACCATGATTGCCAAAATAACAAATACCTTGGTAGATAATGAATTAAAATATATATTAAATCAAAGTCTACTTTCACATCTGCATGAGTCCATCATTTTCAAAAAAAATAGATCATTTGAGGAACTTTGTCATACAATAAGAGAAAGAGAAGTTAAGCTTCTCACTTTGAAACAATTCAAATTTGCATCTGCATTTGATTCAAATCATATATTGATGTTTCAAATAAAACCATATTATAAAGGTAAGCCAACATATATTAAAGATGATGCAACCTACAAACAAGTTTATTTTATTGAATCAAACAAGGAGGTGTTTTATCAAAACTGGGGTAAATAGAAATTAATTACTTAATTAGACAAACTACTATGTAAAATTAGAATGATAAAAATATGTAATAAATGAAAAAATAATTTGGAACTTACTAATTTAGAAATATGCTAAAAAAGGAAAGTACCAAATAAATATTACTTAGTTATAAATTAGATGTGCAGGATTGTAAGTTATGATTTTGAAATCAATTGTGTGATTCTGTAATGATGTTGTGAATTAGGAACATGACTTCACTTAGATCTGGGATAAAACTATTGGAATTGGATAGGGGTGGCCTATGTTGGTGTCCTTAAGACATGCCGATATCCTATGAGGGGTTGTCTCTATGATTGATATGATAGGTTCACTTATGCCTATATCTTGTTTGATTATGTGAGAGTCTTCAATCTATTGTGAAAGGAACTATTTACCTTATTCACTTATAAATCTAGCTCAATAGACCATGAATGATAAATGGAGTAAAAATGAAAAACTAGGTTAGTATTTGAAGTTATGATAGACCTCAAGACTCCCTATATTGATCTTAAAATCCACACTAATACTTTGAAGAGGGATCAAACTCCATGTCATTATTCTATGTTATGGTGGTGTGTATGAAATATTAGAGCAAAATTCTAAAGTCTGGTGTAATCATAGTGTGATTAAGTGATTCAACAATGAATTGTGACCTTGGAGGTGTATATAGACTATCTTAGGGGTACTAGGGTTATGTGGACTTTGAATTAGAAAACATAAGTGCTTTTATCTCAATATTTAATGAGACATTCATGTGTTTTTAAATCATATGAGCCTTTAGTGAATTATGGTTTGAAAATGTGGATTTATAATGATTATTTTGGAATTACTTCAAATGAGACTTGGAAACATGTGGGATGACCCATTTTATGAATTTTAATTTGAGAAAGTATACATTATTTAATGGGAGGTTGCAATAGAATAAATTGAACATAATTACAGAGAGAGATAGTCCAAATGGATTGACCTTATCTAAAGAGAAGATAAAAATAAATTGGAAGTGTGGATCAGTTTGAAAGTGAGTTTAGGTTGTGTAGGATGTTGGATAGGGATTTTTAAAATCACAATTGTCTTAAGAGGTAAGGGTCATCTACATAAAAGGAGAAGGAAGGGAAATTAAGGACCATGGAATCAAGCATGAGAAGTGTGTATAAGGAGTGGTCAAAAGTGCATTTAAAAAAAATAAATTTGAATTTATGTGTCTACATTTCCCCCCATTTTATTATAGTAATGTAAAAAAGGGTAAGTACTAAATTAAAGGTGTACCTAATATTAATTATTAATAATAATTGTAGACACCAAAATCGTGTCTATTCTTTGGTCACTCCCCCCTTGGTCCCCTTGGTCCACTTCTAAACATTCCTAACCCACACACTTATTAATTTAAAATAATTATTTATTTTGAATTAATAACACCTCCCTTGACACCTCATCCATGACACCTCACCCTTGGACACACCCCACCTTGGATACCTCCCCTTGGATGCTTCCCATCACCCTATGACCAATTTATGACCTATTTCAACCCTCCCATTAACCTCTCACACCTATTAAACCCACCTTCGACCATTTTTCAATGGCAATCAAACCTGGCAATTGCAAGAATAGGCAAAAGGCTAAAAATAGCCTCTTTTCCCATTCTTCATCCACTGACGTCGGTCAGTATTCGGCTGATGCTGGTGATTTTGCCAATGTCAGTCGCTTAAAACAACCCGAAGGCAAATTCTAAATCACCCCTGGGATGCTAAATCACTCCAGGGATGCTAAATCACACCTAGGATGCTAAAATCACAGCGTTGAATCAATCAATCATAGAGCAAAATGCTAACTTTCTTTCTTTGAATCCAACTTCTCTCTCTCTCTGTCAGACACACACCAAGCATCACAGGCTACAAGCACTCTACAGAAATAGCTCCAGACTTTGGGTTAAAGACATTGTAGGTACATCAGCCGCATCAACAACAAATCTTCCTCACTCTTTCTTCAGCAAACTAGAGCTAAGTACTCTTCTTTTATTTCATTTCATTATTTATAATGTATTAGTAATTGGTTCTCTAGTTACTACTTCTAAGCCATATTATCAACCAGACCCAGCTATCAACCAGACCAGACCTGAATTTCTTCTCGGAGAGGTTAAAAAGCCTTCTTCATACCCTTACCCTTTTTCTAACAACCTGTCTCTCTACCTTGTCCCTCCTAAGACCTTATCTACTATCCTACATCCCTACACAGACTCTCTGACAACCCAAACCATTCTGTTAACCACAGACAGACCAAAACTTGTCTAAGGCCATTACCCAGTCTGACATCGACCATTGCCCCTATCGATGTTGGAAGACTAACCAATGTCGGCAACCCTGACCAACCGATGATGGTAGACTAACCAGCATTGGTGACTATGGAAGACCAACAACAGAATACAGGTACACATTGTCTCTATTTCTTTTGCTTAGTCTTTCATTATTTATCTTTATCTAACATTCTTTTATCAACTAGTGGACTGTCATCCCTCAAGGAAGTCTTTGCACTTCTAAGACCGAGCTTTTGCTTTGTAGTCCACCTTACATCCATCTAACAATCTCTTTATTTAAGTCTTTCATTTTACAAGTGTCGTCCTCCACAACCAAAGAGGAGTCCCTATAACATCTGGATAACGGTGCAGAAACTTCATCCGGGTATGTACAAACCCCTGACCATTATCTTAGTTTCTTTCATCCTTTGAATGTGGAAAAGCGAAAAAGAGTTGAAAACATTCTGGCATGCCTGGTGGGACCCTAGGAATTTTCCTTGGGTTCATAATTTTTCTTTTAAAAGCAAACTTTTCATATAGGTGCATTAGGTCTCTCCTTGCATCCTTTTCCTCTATCTCTTTATCTTGAAATGAAACCATAAGTGCAAGTTAAAAAGAATCTTTCTTTTTCCTCTTGTCACCTTTCCTCTTGCATCTTAGACTAGTCAATTCATACCCTTCAACCTTTTCCTCACTTGTTTGCATCTGAACACACATTTTAATTTGGGCTTAAAATCTATTGCATTTCATTTCTGCTTGAATGTATACTTAGCTCTCACATCTAGTAACTTAAAACCACATTATAAATAAATCGTAGCACACTTATGTTACACGACCGGACCACTATCACAAATCAAACATCTAAACACACCTAAGACAAGGCCCGACTAGGATTTCATCACCTAGCAGATACCTTACCCTTCTCGGCAATCCCACTTGGACTTCACTACCAAGGGGAGAGCCCACTCTGTTCTCTAGTAAAGTATAAACTCTAGGGGAAGTATATACTGGCTAAGTGACCTAGCTTATCTCTAGGCTCATGAAGTGAGGGGAGCTTGCTCCTTAGCACCAGGCCACGTACGAAACCTAATACAGACTTTGAGCACTGAAACTAACCCAAAACCAACCTTAGACTGCTTCTTCTAGGACCCGTTCTAAAAGCCAACTTCCCAAACACACTCTAAGGCATAAGCCAACAAGACTCTAAAACTTATTCTTAGGAATTAACATTTAGGGTTTGCTTGTCTTCATCTATTTTTCTTTCTCTATATAATTTTTTGAGTTGGTGAGGTCGCATTCTGAGGTCCAAGAACAACTCAGAGCTTTCTTCTTTTTCTAAGAACTTTTAGTTTTTAGAAACACACAGTAACCGACATCAATTTTTCCACCGACATCAGAAAATTCCTTCACTGACATCGATTATCTGGCTGACATCAGTGATTTTCTTCACTGACATCAATTTTTACATCGATGTCGGTCACTGTCAAAATCTTCCTCTGAAATAGCAGGCTTAAAACCCAACTTTCTTGCTGTTAGACACACATTCTGAGTTTCTAAAACTGAAAAAATGCAGTTTCTAGAACCTGACCCTTTTTGCCTTGAATGGTTTTGACACATAGTCAAACCAAAACTCTTGTTGACCATGCAAGGCAACAACCACTCCCACCTTCGCCTTCCATAACAAGTTCTCTAATAGAGTATCATTCAGAGACTGAACGAACTCCTAACCAACCAACCCTGACTCAGCCCCCTATTGTCCCTAAAGGGGACCAAGACTTTGAGAGGTTCCTTGACCTCAATGTCAAGGCCCTTTAACACTATCTCATGAGAAGTCAAATGCGAGACTTTTTAGGCAACCCAATTTATGGGATTCCAACCTCCTTAGTTAAGATGGCAGTCATATCAACAACATCTGTAATTCAACCCATAGACACCCAGGCCATCACCTCAACTAATAACTAGACCATGACTAATCTTCTAAGTGTGGCTTCTCATTCTATTTTTGGACCCACTTCCATTGAGGTTTTAGCCCCCCATCAACCGCAAACTATCCAACAAAATTCTACACCCTTCCAAAACCTACTTGTCTCCATCCTACCTACTCTTGCACCCATCAACACCAGGGTGGCTACTCATCCTTTGGCTAATATCACCACCATCCAACCACCTCTGGAAACATCAAGCCTAGTCATTCCTTCTACCTTCATGACACAACCACCCTTGGCTTCCACTTCTGTCTCGATGACTAGTTACCAATATGTTGCGCCTATACAAGCGCAACCAACTATGTCATACGCCCCTCCTAATACCTTCCAAGCGCCTTACAACCTAGGGGGCGCCCACCTGCAAATCTATCAACTGATCTAATCAAAATGTTGATGGATAAAATGTTTAATCTTGAGACCTCAATTTCCATTTTAAGCAATGTTCTCTCTTATGAACAAATTTGCAATGAACTCATTCATCCTTCAGTCCCAATTCGATCGTATCTTAGTCAGTGGGAACTTCCCAAGTTTACTCATTTCCAGAGTAAGGAAGACCCATAACAACATCTGCGAGTGTTCAGACATGCTTGTTATCTTATAGCCCATGATGATGTGTTACTGCTACGCACATTCCCCATGTTGCTTTTTGGTGCTTCCCTCGATTGGTATAACTCCATTACCAGTTACACCCTTTTCACATTCACCCAACTAGCTCAACTTTTCCTTGACCACTTTTCCATCAATATTGCCAAAAAGGTCTCAATCACAGATCTATACTCTATCAGATAGTTTGACGATGAATCCATAGCCAATTTTGTTGCCCGTTGGAGAGGCTTAATCAACCAACTCTCCTTCTCTTTACCTCAACCTGAGCTCATTGAGCTCTTTTCACAGGGGTGTGCCAAACATATTTCATCTACTCTATGGGTCCAAACATTTCACACCTTTGACGAAGCTTTCACGATGGCTAGGAAGCTTGAACTACTTGCAGTCGAGGAAAACAAAGTCAAATTGTGGAGTAAAAACCCCAACACCAAGTCAAATGACCCTTCCTCTAAACCTTCTTCTTCTAATTCCAAATCTAAGGCATCAACAAATGCTTTAGTCATTAGACCATCATCTTTGACAACAACCAAACAATCTGAACCATCCACATCTCAAAGCATCAAAAAATAATTCCAACAATGGTGTATACAGCATCAATATACTCCACTAGGAGAATCATACGCATCTATATTGGATAAACTTGTCAAACAGGGGGTCCTCAATCTTCCTCAAATTTGACCACCTTAATTTGACCCCTCAAAACCTATCCCTGCATGGTACAGGGAAAATGACTTTTGTCATTATCACCATGTCAAAGGCCATGACACAAACAACTACAAGACCTTCAAAAACATTGTCCAAGACATGATAGATAAAGGTGATCTTGTTTTGGATAACTCGAATGCGCCACCCAATCAAAACATCAACATCTTTAAACAACCTTTTCCTAACCATCCCCCTAGCCAAAACAATGTGCAGACCATGGCCGATGACTCCCAAGAGCGTAATATACACACAGTCAACACAGTCTCACCTCTTATGCCTAACCAACCTCTCTCACAGTCTGAAGAGGTTAGTCAACTTATTGGTCCTTCACAGGAAAAAGAGCCTTCTTCTCCCACTTCTCTTCCATAGGTGGACAAACCGTCTTCTCCTATTAGTTTTCCATCGACCTCTCTTATATTGGAGGACATCTTGACCATACCAGCACCAGTGGCCTCGCCCTCATCCTTATTATCATCAATGGGGGATCATAATTTCCCCACTCCTCGACCACATGCCAAAGCCATCACCATCCCTACGCTCTGCCCTCTCGAAGAGCCACAATCTCCAATCCCTTCTCCGTTGAGAGAGGAACTAGCTGCCTCACCCACTTTGACTGAAAAAGATTCGATGAAGGTTGATTTGAACCTCACCCCTCACAATAGTAGTCCTTGCACTAAACCAAAGAAGGCTACTAAACCCCGTTAGAGAACTTTTCTCCCACCATCACCATTGCCCTCTATTTTGGGCCCACACCCATCCACCTTAATAGGAGTCCTTCTTACTCTGACACCCAAAAAAAACAAATCACCTCCATTACTACCAACACCTAACAAAAACATACCTCCTTCAAAACATCCAACACCTCCTACCACGAAAGTGTCATCTACACGTTTGGCCACACCGCCAAACAAAAAGATGGTATGAAACACTCCCTCAATAGCTTCTAAATAGAAGTTGTCAACTTTTACTACAACACAACATGCAGACCCATTATCAGGTTCTTACACCTTGCTGTTACACTGAATTTTGCAATCCTCTAACATCACTCTTCTGCCTATCAAACTATTTCAACCTCTCAGACCAAAACCGTCTTGGTTCGATGACACCAAAATTTGCCAATATCATCACATACCTGGGCATGACACTAAAAATTATTGTGCCCTTAAGGTTGTCATTCACCAATTCATCAATAAAGACACCCCTCTTGTTGAGGATACTGTCAACAAATATCTAACACCATTTCATGTCTCCCAACCCTTTTCGCCGTCACACTCATCAACTCTCGAATCAAAACCATCTTGGTTCGATGACACTAAATTTTGTGCATATCATCGCACACCTGGACATGACACTGAGTGTTGCTATGTTCTTAAAGCTGTCATTCATCAACACTTCAAAAAGGACACTCTTCTCACTAAGGATCCTCTTGACCACCCTTTCAACAAACCATCAACACCATCCCATGCCTCTCAAACCTCATCACCTAAATTGGGATCTCAATGCAAGATTGTGGTTCCTCTATCACCTTCAACCCCTTTATTTGAAATCAACACTATCAGTGTGGCCACCAGGTCACAAACTATTAAGGATAAAGGGAAAGAGAAGCTTTCTCTCCCTCAAACATATCCTTCCATCAAGCCTCCTCAACCATCAAAACCCAAGATTTCACTTTTGGGCACATCTCGACCAACATCTTTGAAGCCAATTCATGACCCCATGGTGAAACATCGCCAAACCTCTGTGAAGACATCTTTGTATGACCTCATACAAAACTCTCCACAACATTGTCTAACTTTGATCAAAGCCTTATAGGCAGTGAAGGTCCAACCCAAAGACCCCCAACCACTGGCTGCTTTGGTCACATCATTACCTACCATTGCCTCCATCACTTTCAGTCATTCTAAGATTCCAACCTCCAACATGGAAGATCAGAATCTTGCCCTTTCAAACTAAGTCTGTCAGACATTCTTCTTGTCATATAAGCGACTGGGGGAATTTGACTTTATCCTGACTATCAACCTTGACCAAACATCAACCAAGCCTCGACCAAGCCTCGACCAAGCATCAACCAAGCATCGACCAAGCCTCAACCATCAACCAACCAAACCTCGACCAAACATCAACCAACCAAACATCAACCAAACATCAACCAACTTCTTAATCATATTTAACACATGACCAATTTGGAAAGAAGCAAATGAGGCAAGTTTGCTCCTAATTGGCTCAAACCTTACACTATAATGCATAAGTATGGATCAGGGACTTATCATCTATCTTCTCTTGAAGGCTGACCAGAAACTGAGCCCCTTAATGCCTTACATCTATGACCATCCTACTCTTAGTCAAGTACTTGTTCACTTGACATTTAACTTGAGCTCGTCCCTTGAGCATTCGTTGTCATCTTAATCCTTATTTCTTTCAACCCTGTTTCCCTAAAGTAAACCCTATGTAACCCTTTTATAAAGTATGAATGCTTTGTCCTAATAAAAGGGAGCCCTCGAGCTTCTATAGTCTTGTCCATGACTACAAATTCTATCAAAAATAAATAAAGATGTCAAAATATCAAAAGGTCATAAACTTATAAATGTAGACTGCTCCCTCGAAGGATAGCTACATCATCATTTCTATAATTAAATAGACTGCTCCCTCGAAGGATAGCTATTCAAAGCCCTCAAAAATGCATAAAGCAAAAATATAGGCCACTCCCTCGAAGGATGGCTATGCCTAAAAATATTGCTACAAACAAGACTCTCTTAGAAGCTTCCCGCATCGATCAGCTTCACAAATGACCACAAAACAAAATGACATCCCCATGTAGACTTCCTCCATCGATCAGTCTACCAAAAAAAAAAAAGGTCATGGACTTGACTTATAGTCGTTCTCAGGGCCACCTATAAAAGGGGCAAAGTTATCCCTACTAAACGGGGTTACCCTATCCTAACATATCACATCACCTACTCAAGGGATTTCAAGCTCATTTTAATGTCAAAGCGATTCGATTACCTCTCTAACACAACCAGTGGTCAACGACATAATGCATGAATGGGGATTTTGTTTCTAAAAACCCCTACCTATGCTATCATTATGTCCTTGTCAATGAAAGAGCAATGCACCTTTCACTTCCTACACATCTTGGTCACAAACAATCCAACCAAATCATTTTCTCAACCAGACCCAAACCAACCAAACTTTTTTTCAGACCACTCACATGACATAGTCCATTTCCCATAGTTTCTATGGACAATAATACACATGGAAACTATCAACCACACAATTTATGCCAAGCATAAACTATTACTTGCTGAAGCATAAAAATACTCATTTCATTTTTAGCATCCATCCATCACTAATATGGAAAATTGCTAGGGATGAAAGACCACATAACCGATGTTACAGAATACACCATTACATAATATGGAAAAGGCTGTAACATCATCATACCCTCATCATTTATAACCTGACCAAACCAACCTATCAACCTCATCTGGTCTGAGGCCCTTCCAATAGGGGCTATGTAGGCAATACTCAAATGACATGACATCTTCTGGGGTTAGCTTGGCCACATTCGTTTGTTCCTCTATCTGATGGACAAACCATATTACCCTTTGACCATGACTTAACCTAGTCCAAACCAATCATCAACCACTTTGACTCCTAGCCTGAACTACATTGGTCTAAGGCCCTTCCAACAGGGGCTAT
Organism: Torreya grandis; assembly: GCA_037957365.1. Taxonomy (NCBI): domain Eukaryota; kingdom Viridiplantae; phylum Streptophyta; class Pinopsida; order Cupressales; family Taxaceae; genus Torreya; species Torreya grandis. The sequence goes on along the minus strand of JARHVA010001926.1, from coordinate 1,904,809 downwards.
GTAGGCAACACTCAAATGACATGATGTCTTTTGGGGTTAGCTCGGCCACATTCATTTGTTCCTCTATCTGATGGACAAACCATATTTCCCTTTGACCATGACTTAACCTAGTCTAAACCAATCATTAACCACTTTGACTCCTCGCTTGAACTATATTAGTCTGAGGCCCTTCAAACAGGGGCTATGTAGGCAGCACTCAGATGACATGACATCTTCTAGGGTTAGCTTGGCCACATCCATTTGTTTGTCTACTTGATGGACAAACCATATTACCTTTGACCATGACTTAACCTCATCCAACCCACATCCATAACTGACCCTCTTCCTCCCTTTTAGGGAGAACTACATCAGCCTGAGGCCCTAACGATAGGGGCTATGTAGGCAACACTCAGTTGACACGAGGTCTTCTAAGGTTAGCTCGGCCATTCTTTCATTTGTCCATCTAATGGACCAACTATCTTAACTCGACTCGAACAATAACCTTGGAGATCACGACTATCTCCTCAGACCATGAGCACTTTTAAGACAACTATGCCTTGGTTGTTTTGATTGCATGTATGCTACCTCACGAATGGTTAGCAAAATTGTTTGCACACCACATTTCAACCCTCACAAGTATTGGATCGTGAACAAGTTGATCCCCACTACTTGTGACATTTTCGTGTTTTCCAAGATCACTTCTTGAGCCTGAGATACTTGGAACATGATGACCATTGGAGCTACAGCTTGGATCAAATAACCCAATCAGCTATGACTAAATGTTGGGGACCAATTATTTTGATTTTAGCACTCCTTGAACCTTGAATTACGACAATTGTCCCTAACCATCTCGTGAAGTGGTATGCATGTAATCTCAACTATTACAACATTCATACTCAAACTTCACCATATCCATCCACTATCTATCAAATCGACACCTGATATCAGGTTACCTTCCCTCAACTCCTGCTTTGAGGGGGAATACCTCATCCCATAATCAGGGCAACCTACATTCATTTTTATCTTGCAGTTCATTAGAACAACCAACAAGACAAAAGCTACCTCATCCCATACCTTGGGCAACCTACTCCTATTTTTGTCTTGCAGTTCGTCAAGAACAACCAACAAGACAAAAAGGGGCAAATATAGACAACAAAATAGTGTCTATTCTTTGGTCACTCCCCCCCTTGGTCCCCTTAGTCCACTTCTAAACATTCCTAACCCACACACTTATTAATTTAAAATAATTATTTATTTTGAATTAATAACACCCCCCTTGACACCTCATCCATGACACCTCACCCTTGGACACACCCCGCCTTGGATACCTCCCCTTGGATGCCTCCCATCACCCTATGACCAATTTATGACCTATTTCAACCCTCTCATTAACCTCTCACGCCTATTAAACCCACCTTCGACTGTTTTCCACCAACAATCAAACCTGGTAGTTGCGAGAATGGGTAGAAGGCTAAAAATAGCCTCTTTTCCCATTTTTCATCCACTGACGTCGATCATTATTCGTCCCATGCCAATGGTTTCACCGATTTTAGTTGATTAAAACAACCCAAAGGCAAATTCTAAATCACCCCTAGGATGCTAAATCACTCTGAGGATGCTAAATCACACTTGGGATGCTAAAATCATAGTGCTAAATCAATCAATCATAGAGCCGAATGCTAACTCTCTTGCTTTGAATCCAACTTCTCTCTCTCTCTCTCAGACACACACCAAGCATCACGGGCTACAGGCACTCTACAGAAATAGCTCCAGACTTTGGGTTAAAGACATTGTAGGTATATTAGCTACATTAGCAACAAATCTTCCTCACTCTTTCTTCAACAAACCAGAGCTAAGTACTCTTCTTTTATTTCATTTCATTATTTATAATGTATTAGTAATTTGTTCTCTAGTTACTACTTCTAAGCCATATTATCAACTAGACCTAGCTATCAACCAGACCAGACCTGACTTTCTTCCTAGAGAGGCTGAAAAGCCTTCTTCATACCCTTACCCCTTTTCTGACAACCTGTCTCTCTACCTTGTCCCTCCTAAGACCTTATCTAATGTCTTACATCCCTGCACAAACTCTCTGACAACCCAAACCATTCCGCTGAACACAGACAGACCAGAAAATTGTCCAAGGCCATTGCCCAGTCTGACATCGACCATTGCCCCTATCGACATTGGCAGACTAACCGATGTTGGCAACCCTGACCAATCAACGATGATAGACTAACCGATGTCAGTGAATGTGGAATACCAACAACAAAATATAGGTACGCATTGTCTCTATTTCTTTTGCTTAGTCTTTAATTATTTATCTTTATCTGACATTCTTTTATCAACTAGTGGACTATCATCCCTCAAGGAAGTCTTTGCACTTTTGGGACCAAGCTTTTGCTTGGCAGTCCACCTTACATCCATCTAAAAATCTCTTTGTTTAAGTCTTTCTCTCTACAGGTGTCATCCTCCACAGCTAAAAAGGAGTCCTTACAACGTCTGGATAAGGGTGCGCAAACTTCATCCGGGTATGTACAAACACGTGACCATTATCTTAGTTTCTTTCATCCTTTGAATGTGGAAAAGCGAAAAAGAGTTGGAAACAATAATATTGAATGTAAGCCATAACATTGAACTATTCTTCACGTAAAACCTATAATGAAAATTGTATAAAATAAGCTCTTACTTAAGATCTAAATTAAGAAGTAAAGACAAAAAACTTATATATCTAATAACAAGGAAAGAATACACTTAATTGGGTATGCAAATCATTATGTTTTTTTGGTGTAGAAATGGTGACTATAGAGGGTAGGACCATTAGATATTTATTCTTCATTGATGGACTCAGATTGGGATGTGATATCCTCAATCTAAATTGAAAAGAGAGTGCGATTAAGAACTCAAGGTGTGCTTTACTCCATCATCACACACTCAAGGTAAGTAGAGTAGCTTGGAATCCTTATATGAATTCCAATAGATTATTTTGAGAAAAAAATGGTGCAAAAGGTGAACCAACTACTATATATGGAATAAGATTCATTTATGGTGTAAAGATGGTGAAAAATATTATATGATTTTAATTTGGTGTATACAATGTATAGAATGACAAGTATTGCCATTTAATATCTAAAACTAGTGTAAATCTGAGTAAGAAGGTGGTCATGTGCCATGAACATGCCCACAATATTATATTTGGGTGTATATAGATTTTAAAACTAAGTGATATCAAGTATATTTGTAAGCAAAATCTTGGTTGATAACCTCTAACACATACTACACATGATACCCCCAAATTGAGAAATCTTGAGACAAACTTGTGTATAAACCTAAAACTTATTTTTGAGTAACACTATAACTGATGTGTAGATTGAGTGACATTATGATAAATGTAAAAATGATACTTTATACATATTGGGATAAAAACATGCTACTTTGGACATGACTGAATTGCACCCCTTTCCAAATGAAGCACTATTTTTTGAAACTATTTTAAAAGTAAAATATGGGTATAAACTACGATCAACTAGGTAAAACATGTATTTTTTAGTGTGTGTACTATACTATCAGATATTAATATCTTAGACAAGACATTATGTATGCACCCTATTTTGAGGTGAGTTTTGGGGCTTGCATAATAAGTTGAATCAAAATAAAATTTATACAAAATGATGTTATAGAAAAGTGAATTATAGAGTTATAATGATAACACAAGAGAGATTGACGTCATCATAAATAAATTAAGAAATAATTTGTAATGTAATATGAATGTATAATTCCAAGTATACATAATGTTAAGTCTAGATAGATGTTATCAGTGAGGAATATAGTAAATAAATATAATTAAGTACTAAAATTGAATATAATAACTTGGTGAGGGATGTGTGATATTAATCATGATATCAAAAATTGGGAAGATGCATGATGTCTATCATGACATCAAAAACTTAGCAAACTAGTGTCATGGTCATGATAGATACACTCAAAAAGTACACACAGAACACATCAAATGAGCAAGAGAAGGCCAATAAGACATATAAGGGACATATTCAAATTTCACTCACATATGCAATCATATAATAATAATAATAATGATTAGAGATATAAACAAGGACATGTTCAAATGTCAACAATCAAAACAGTGAACACATACAAAACATGACACATGGAAGTAAACTTGAATAACATGCATGAATACATGTAATTGGTCTACATTAGTAATTTTTAACATCAATATATTCAACAACTCAATTATCTTATAGAATAAAAATGTGAATGTAAGTGAACTATAATGATATATTTTGTGTAATGTATTGAATTAAAGTATGAATAATAGGGATAACCAAAGAATGATAAGACCCATGTAAAGAGATGACCCCAATGAACTTGCTAAGATATAAACAAACTATAGGATGTCAATGACTTATTTTAATATGAGAATTGATATCTAATGTTCATTGGGACAAGTTCAGTGGAAGTGGACAATAATGAAGTGCCTTACTTTCTAAGTAGAGTAGTTTTATCTATTTATATTTTATGAATTTGAGACAATGTCATCACCTGCAACTGTATCTAGATATGGAAACTTGTATATTTTGCATTTAATATGCAAAATTTTGATTTTTAAAAAAATATAAAATAGATATATTGAGTATACTAAGCATACATTAACTGAGGTAAATAAACTACACAAATCATGTGTAGGTCTTGATTTTTAAATTTTCTAGAATATTTTATTTTTTAAGTATTTTTTGAATATTTATGAAACAAAATAATAGTATAAAAATAAAAAAATAATCCAAGGGATGTGGATAATCAAAAGGTGGATTTAGTGGAAGATCATCGAGTGTTGGATACTAAATCTTGTCAAACTCCCATAGATCATCATCATTTTGGTCATCATTGTTACCTATTGTGTGGTTTTTGGATAAACAAACTTTGATCCTTATTTATCAATTCTAAATATGTGATTGTCATCCATACCATCATGAAGAATGTGAATTATACTATCCTAAAATTTGAATGTAAGACACTTATGTATCTTATAAATCATATCTTCCATTTTAACCCAATGTAACACTTATTTGATTTCCCATGTTCATTAAAAAAAGTAGTGTATCTATAACTTTGTGACTACATGCAATTGGTATTGTAATATGTAATATTAAATATTAGAAGTATATAGATGTATGAAATTTTAGTTGATCATGCCCTATGTGTTCAATTAATGTAAGTGTGCATATAATTGGATATGTGTCCTCATCTATTTACACATGTTGTCTATATTAATTCTTAATAAAAACATGAATAGTCAATAGATTCCTTCTGGAATGCTTATAATTTTTGCATGTGACCCTATTATTGAGCCCTAGTGGGTTGTGGGATGGGTTGTATGAAATTAATAGTGATTTTAGTGTTATATTTCTAAAGTTTCTGATGTAATTCTATACAACTATCTATGGCATGCCCTATAATTTTATGAGATTGACAAAATGCTTTTCCCTCTTGGTTTGACAACTTTCTAGTAGATTTATGCCATTCTGTTTGAAAATCAATTAATTACATGTCAAGTAACATCTGTAAAATTACATGTGGCCTATCCTCACACTATTAGCGTAGATTTTAATTATTGGTTATATATCAATGAGCTCCACATTATTGACTAAATTTGTAAATGGTAACTTGTTAATACCTCTAATGCATTAATTTATGTATTGTGCCCCCTATTATCTTGTAGTTGTAGATTTGATAAATATATTAGTCTATGGTAAACCTAATGAAATAGTATGCTTTGTAGTATTTACATTGTAATAAATATTCTTTCCTTTATCAATATCTAAATTTAGTATTTTTCCTTTATTAATATGCAATGGAATGATTGCCTTTGAATCATGTTTGTATTCCCATGGTCCAATTGGTGTAAAATTCAATCCAAATAAATAATCATCAGTGTTTATTAGTTTTTCATTTGTAGCATAATCAAAATTAGTATCTGAATCATCATCAATGCATTTTATAGATATGAAATTTAGATCTTTAGAATTAACTAGTAAAGATAATTCTTTTACCTTTTCCTCTTGTTCTAACTTTGTGAGTGTTGTGGTTTTGAGATATATTTAGATTGTCACTTTTGATCATTTGTACTAGACTCATCAACTTCATATGTGTACATTTTTTCTATAGGTATGATCTGTGGTGGTGGAACTATAGTATATTGAGGTGCCCCCAACTATGATTGATGATCAATAATAGACTATATAATCTTATAATTTCTAAATGGTTTTTTATCAACTAGGTATATATATAAACATCCATCATGTAGAATTTAGACATACCTATGTAGAGTAGAAGGTTCAAATTCCATTGCATGTATCGATGGAATACCCAACAGTAAATTATAATATAATTTATTTGGCATTATTTGAAATTGAGTAGATATAGTTTTAGACCCCACTACAATATCTAAGTTGATAGAACCCAAAGTTTGGCAAGGCACATTATTGAATCTTTTTTATGTTATTATATGTATTTTAAAGATAAACCATGCTAATACCTAATATATTTAATAATGTGAGATTAAAAATATTCAAACCTAAACTATATCAATTGAAAACCTCTTTACTATTGTACTTTTGATTTGAAATTTTATAAACAAAGACAAATTTTGATCAATAGTAGACTATGTAGGAAAATACTCATTTTTAAAAGATATGATATCATCAATATCCTTCAAATTATTCATAATAGATGTAAATTAAGATGACTTTGTGTCATGTGGCATAGGTGCCTGATTCAATGCTTGGTATAAAATATCATTGAAAATAATAGCTTTATGAAGCAATTCTAACACAAAAATTTAGCTAGTGGATCCCTTAATTGATCAATAATATCATACCCTTTAAGATGATTAACTAATCCCATTATATTGGGTTGGGGATGGGGAGGAATTATTTGAATTTATTCCTCTTGTCATGCTTGATGAGGCACCCGACCTCATTTAGTGATAATAACTTAGACCACAAGGTCTACTATAAGCCTAGGGTAAATAGTAGAGGTGGGATATGAGATTAGATAGTTGTGATGTTTAGGACTAAGAAGAACAAGGAATTATCTAAGTCCTCTACCATTTAATAGTAACAAGTGGTAATTGAAAGAGATCCATGCAAAATAATACATCATATAAGTGTTGATTATTAAGCTCTTGATTGATGTGGAATGTTATTTTGGCCATCAAATTATGCATGCAAAATTTATATGCAATTTAAAGATTTTAAATGTTATAGGCAAATAACACACACAAATTTGAATTAAGAAATGATAAATAAATTAAGTAATTATGATCATTATGAATTTATAAATCACAAAATTTGAAAATTTTAAAACCTAATGGAAGTGATAAAAAGAATAAAACCCTAAGGGAAGCTAAGGTTTTGGAATATTCAACCAATAAACAGGATTGCCAATATGCTTTAATTAAAATTGGGGAAAATAGAAATTAATTACGTGATTAAAAGAATTATTGTGTAAAATTAGAATTCTATATATATGTAATAAATGACACAAACTAATTTGTAACTTAATAAATTTAGAAATATGATAAAAAAAATTAATAAATAAATATAACTTAACTATAAATCAAATGTGTAGGACTATATGTTGTATCTGTGGAATCGACTATGTAATGACATTGTGAATCAATAAAAAACATTATCTTGGATATGGGATAAGACCATTGAAATTGAATAAGGGTGGCATGCATTGGTGTCCTCAAGTCTTGTTCATTTCCTATGAGGGTTTTCTCTTTATGACTGATATAATAGGTTCACTTATACTTGTATGTCCTATTTGACTATACAGGAGATTTTGATCTATTATATAAGTCAATGTGTACCTTATTTTCATTTTTAACCCTATTTTAATATATGATAAATGATAAATGAATTAAAAAAGGAAAAATGGATTAAGGGTTGAAGTTGTTATATATCTCAACAACCACTGTGTTGAGTGTTACCTATATATTAATACTTTGAATAAGGATCCAAATCTATGTATTTATCCCATGCTAAGGTAGTGTGTGTAAAAGAGGTGAAAAATGATAAATGCTACTGTAATCCTAGTATGATTAAGTTTTTTAACAATGACATGTAACCTTGGAGGTGTATGCAAACTTAGCTTAGGTTTATGATATCTCTATGGATTCTAAATTGGGAAAATAGGTATTTTTATCTTAATGTGCAATTAGATATTTTGGTGTTTTTCAATCATATGAGCCTTTAATAAATAATTGATTGAAAATGTGGCTTTATAGTGATCATTTTGGAATTATTTCAGATCAAACTTATAAAACATGTGAGATAACCCATTTGGTGAATTTAAATTTGAGCAACTAATTGTTATTTAATGGAAGGATGTAACTGAAAGAATTGGATAAAACTAGGTAGTAGAATAGTCTAAATGGAGTGGCCTCATCTAAAGATTATAGACAAATAAATTGGAAGTGTGGATTAATTTGAAAGTGAGTCTAGCTATGTATGATGTTTGATAGGGATGTTTAGAATCATAATTTTCTTAAGAGGTAAGGGTCATCCACATAAAAAGTGAAGGAAGGAAATTAAATGACTATGGAATCAAGCATGAGCTAAGTGTGTATAAGAAGTAGTCACAAGTGCATTGTTATAGAAATAAATGTTAATTTTTGTGTCTAAATTTTCTTCTATCTTATTTTTATAATATATCAAAGTAAAATTATTAGAGTAAATTAAAAACTACATACATGAAATTATATATGAAGAACGATCTTGAATTTAGGCCACAACATTGAACTATGCTTCACACAGAACTTGGAATGAAAGATTTATAAAATAAATCATTCTTTAAGATAAAAATGAAGAAGTAAAGATAAATAACTTATAGATATAATAAAAAGAAAATAATACACCTATTTGGGTATGTGAATCATTATGTTTTATGGTGTAATACTGGTGACTGGAGAGGGTAATACCCTTTGATATTTATTATTTTTTGATGAAATTGGATTGAGTTGTGATTTACCTAATTTCCATTGAAAAGAGAACATGCTTAATAACTCAATGTGTGATTGACTCCATCATCACACAATCAAGCTAGGTAGAGTAGCTTGAAATCCATGTATGAATTCCAATAGATTATTCTAGCATAAAAATTGGTATAAAAAGGTAAACCAACCACTTCAAATAGAAAAAGGTTCATTTATGGTGTAAATATGGTTCAAAAATAAAGTATGATGTGAGTTTGGTGTATACAACACTGATAATGACAAGTATTACCATTATATCTATGAAATTAGTGAAAGACTAAGTAAGAATGTGGTCATGTGTCACTCATAAGACACCAATATAATATTTGGGTGTATATAGATTTTGGAGCTGAGTGATATCAAGTGACTCTTTAAGAAAAATCCTGGTCAATAACCTATAACACATACCACACATGATGCCCCCAAATTGAGAAAAATCTAAGAAAACTTTGTATAAAGTTAAAACATGTTTCAAAGCAATACTATAATTTATTTTTAGATTGAGTGACATTCTAATAAATTTCAAAACCATTGTTTGTGCCTGCTAGGATAAAAACATGTTGCTTTGGACATGACCAACCTGTGTCCCTATTGAAATAGAGAGTTATTGTCTAAAAATATTTTATGAATAAAATTTGGGTATGAACTATGATCAAATTGGTTAAACCTACAATTTTATGTTTGTGCATTATATTTTGGAGCCTAGTATCTAAGATAAGCCATTATGTATACCCCCTCTTTTGAGGTGAGTTGTGGAGTCTTCAAAATAACTTGACTCAAAAAAAAAAATTGTATGAAAAAATGTTATACAAAAGTGAATTTTGGAGTTATAATGATAACATATGAGAGTATGGAATCATCATAGATAAATCAAGCATAAATTTTTAATGTAAGATGCATGTACAATTCCAATCATACATAATATCGTGTCCAGATATATGTTATCAATGAGGAATGTAGTGAATGAACATAATGAAGTACTAAAACTAAATAAATGAACTTTGGGAGGGATGCATGGTATTTATCATGATATAAAAAATTAATAAGATGCATGATGCATATCATGACATAAAAAATAAGAAAACAAGACCCAAAACGTGTCATGGACATGAGAGAGACACATAAAGAGTACACAGAAAACACACCAAGAAAACAAGATAAGGCCAAGGGGCCACATATAAGGGACATTCAAAGATCACTCACACACATATAATCATATAAGAATAAGGCTTAGAGTCACAAATAAGGACATGTTCAAATGTCCTCAATATGAATAATAAATATACACAAAACATGAAACATATAAGCAAAAACGAATAACATGCATGAATACATGTAATTGATCTACATTAGTATTTTGGAAATTCACTATATTCAACAACTTGGGTATCCAATAAGATAAAAATGTGAATTCAAGTGAACAATAACAATATATTTTGTTCAAATGTATTGAATTAAAGTGCAAACAATAAAAATAGCCAAAGAATGATAATAATTGTGTAAGAATATGCACCCAATTAACTTGATAATATATAAACAAGTTGTAAGAGGCTTGTGACTTATTTGAATCTAAGAATTGATAGCCTATGTTCACTAGGACAAGTTTGGTAGAAGCAGACAACAACATAGTGCATCACTCTCTGGCTAAAGTTATTTTGTTTGTTTATAATTTACAAGTTTGAGATAGTGTCATCACCTACAACTATATTTGGATATGGTAACCTATATTTCTTCATTCACTTTGTACATTTGTGAAGAATATTTGATATAAACTAGATATATGGAGATACTAAGTATACCAAACACAAATTAACTAATGTAAATAAACTACACAAATATTACACAAGATGTGATTTTTAATTTTTATAGAATATTTTTTTTTTAGTAAATTTGAATATATATGAAATAACTTGATATTCTAAAAACCAAACAACACATTAAAGGGATGCATATCAAAAGATGGACATGGTTGAATATCATCAAGTGTTAGATACTAAATATTGTCACAATCCCATAGATTATCATCATTATGGTCATCATACCATTCATGATAAATAACTATAGCCTTATCTTTAGAATTATTCTAAATTCTTTGCATCTATATGGGATGTTGCTCTATTGTGTAAGAAGCTTCATGTGTAGTTTTTGGATAAGATAAATTTGAGCATTTTTTCTCATTTATAAATCTATGATTATCATCCTTAAATCCATGAATAATGTGAATTTTATTATCCTCAAATTTGAATGTAAGACATTTATGTAGATTATTAAATCTAGCTTCCATTTCATGCAACCATTATTGAGCAAATGTAGAACTTATTATATTTCTTGTGTTCATAAAAAAAAAAATTATCTACAACTTTGGGACCAATGCAATTGGTATTTTAGTATGTCCTATTGAATCTTGGTTGTATTTAAATTTTTGAAATTCATCTTGGTCATGCCCTATGTGCTAAAAAATGTAAGTGTGCATATATTTGGCTTTGCATCCACATCTATTTCCACATGTTGTCTATATTCATTCTCAATAAAAACCTAAATAGTCAATGGATTAAATTTAGAATTCTTGTATTTTTTTCATATGTTATGAGTTATATAATATGAATAGTGAATTTAGCTTTATATTTATGAAATTTTTGTTGTAATGTTGCACAAGTATCTGTGGCATGCCCTATAATTTTTTGAAAGATAAAAAAGTATTTTTACTCTTGGTTTGACAACCTTATAGTATATCTATTCCATTATGTTGACCAAATAATAAATTACATATCAAGTAACATTTTTAACATCACATATGGAATATCCTGTGCATTATAGTGTGGAATCTAATAATTGGTTTTATATCCACAAGCTCCATATTATCGAATAATTATGTAAATGGTAACATATTAATACCTACAATACATTGATTTATATATTGAAAACTATAATAGTCTATGGTACACCTGCTAAGATAATATTCTATGAAGTATTTACATTATAAAAAATATTATTTCTTTTATTAAAAAGGGAATTTACTATTTCTTCTTTACTAGTATGTAATGGAATAATTGACTTTGAATCATTATATTTTCATCTTGACCAACTAGTGTAAAATTATTACATCTATCATCATTTGAAGTAGTATGATTTGTAGTATTTACATTGTAACAAATATTCTTTCCTTTATCAATATCTAAAGTTAGTATTTTTCCTTTATCGATATGCAATGGAATAGTTACCTTTAAATCATCTCTATATTCCCATGGTCCAATTGGTGTAAAATTCAATCCAAATAAATAGTCATCAATGTTCATTAGTATTTCATTTGTGACATCATCAAAAGTAGTATATGAATAATCATGAATGTATTTTATAGATATGAAATTCATATCTTTAGAATTGACTAGTAAAGATAATTCATGTACTTTTCCTCTTGTTCTAACTTTGTAAGTGAGTGTTGTGGTTTTGGGATATTTTTAGATTGTTAGTTTTGATCATTTATACTAGACTCATGAAATTCATATGTGTATATTTTCTCTATAGGTATAATCTATTATGGTGGAACTATAGTATATTGAGGTTCCCCCAACTGTGATAGCTTATTAATAATAGACTATATAATCTTATAATATTTGAGTGGTTTTTTATGAACTAGGCATGCATATAAGCATCCATCATGTATAATTTAGACACACTTGTGTAGAGTAGAAGGTTCAAATTACATTTCATGTATCCATGGCCTACTCAATAGTAAATTATAATGAAAATTAGTTGGCATTATTTGGAACAAAGTAGAGTTTTGGGCCCCACTGTATTATCCAAGTTGATAGAACCCAAATCTTAGCAAGGCACATCACTAATCTTTTTTATATTATTATATGTATTTTTTAGAGAAACCATGTTAATACCTAGTATTTTTAATAATGTAAGATGAAAAATATTCAACCCTAAAACATTATCAATTAAAAACCTCTTTAATATTGTACTTTTGATTTAAACTTGTATAAATAAAGGCAAATTCTGATCAATAGTAGACTATGTAGGGAAATCTTTCATTTATAAAAGATATGATATCATCAATATCCTTCAAATTATTCACAATAGATGGAACTTAAGAAGAATCTATGTCATGAGGTGTAGGTTAATTATTCAATGATTGGTATAGAATATCCTTGAAAATAATATCTTTCTGAAGCAATTCTATCACAAAAAATAGCTAGTGTATTCCTTAACCAATCCATAATATCATACCATTTAAGATGATTAACTAGACCCATTGTATTGGGTTGGAGATGGGGAGGAATTATTTGAATTTATTCCTTGTGTCATGCTTGATGAGGCACTTGACCTTGTCTAGTGATAAAAACTCAGAGTATAGGGTCTACTATAAGCCTAGGGTGAATAGTAGTGGCAGGATATGAGCTTAGAGAGTTGTGAGGTTGAGGATCAAGATGAATAAGGAACCATTTGAGTCATCTACCATTTAGTAATAATAAGTGGTAATTTAAATAGAACCATGCAAAAATATACATCATATAAGTGTTTATTATTAAGCTCTTGACTAATGTGGGTGTTATTTTGGCCATCAAATTATGTATCCATGAATTTATATGTAACTTAAAGATTTTAAATATTATAGAAAAACACTATGTAAATAACACAATAATTTGAATTAATAAATGATAAATATATTAAGTCATTATGATCATGATGAATTTAGAAATCATAAAATTTGAAATATAAAATCCTAATGGAATTGATAAAAAAGAATAAAACCCTAAGGGAAGCTAAGGTTTTGGAATATCTAACCAATAAATAGGCTTGCCAATATGTTTGAATCAAAATTGGGGAAAATAGAAATTAATTACTTGATCAAAAAAATTATTGTGTAAAATTATAATGCTATATGTATGTAGTAAATGACACAAACTATTTTTTAAATTACTAAATTACTAAATATGATAAAAATAAAAAATAACAAATAAAGATAACTATAAATTAGATGTGTAAGATTGTGAGTTCTAACTATGAAATTGACTGTGTAATGAAATTATGAATCAATAACAAGTATTATCTTAGATCTAGGATAAGACTATTGAAACTAGATAGGGGTGGCATGCACTGGTATCCTTCAAACATGTCAATTTCCTATGAGGGTTTTCTATATGTGACTAATATGATAGGTTCACTTGTGCCTGCATGTCCTATTTAATATATAGGATATTTTGATCTATTATAGAAGGCAATGTTTACCTTCTTCTTCATTTATAACCCTAACTTAATATACCACAAATGATAAATGAATTAAAAAATGAAAAAGGGATTAATGGTTGAATTTATTATAGATCTCAATGCCCCCTATGTTGAGTGCTGCCTACATATTAATACACTAAATAAGGATCCAAACCCATGTAGTTCTCCCATGCTAAGGTGATGTTTGTAAAAGAGGTGTTAAATGATTAATGCTAGTGAAATCTTGGCGTGATTATTTTTTTTAATAATGACATGTGACATTAGAGGTGTATATATACTTAGCTTAGGTTTACTATGGCTCTATGGACTCTAAATTGGGAAAACAAGTGTTTTTATCTTAATGTGTAGATAGATATTTTGGTGTTTTTCAATCATATGAGCCTTTAAATGAATAATGGATTGAAAATATGGATTTATAGTGATCATTTTGGAATTATTTCATATGGGACTTATGAAATGTGTGAGATGACCCATTTACTGAATTTGAATTTGAGTGACTAATTGTTATTTGATGGGAGGATGCGACTGATAGAATTGGATATAATTTAATTAAAAAGATAGTCCAAATAGAGTGTCCTTGTATAAAGAGTAAATAAAAATAAATTGGAAGTGTGGATAAATTTAAAAATGAGTTAGTATATGTAGGATGTCAGATAGGGCTGATTAGAATTAGAATTTTCCGAAGAGGCATGGGTCATTCACATAAAAAGTGAAGGAAGGGCAATTAAGGACCATGGAATTATACATGAGCTAAGTGTGTATAATAAGTGGTAACAAGTGCATTTTTATAGAAATAAAAAATAATTTGTGTCTAAATTTTCCTCCATTTTATTTTAATAATGCAACAAAGCAAAAGTATTAGAGTAAAAGAAAAAATACATACTTGAACTTACATATGAAGAACGATCTTAAATTTAGGCTACAATGCTAAACTATGATTCACACATAACATAAAATGTAACATTTATAAAATAAATCCTTACTTAAGATAAAAATGAATATGTAAATATAAAAAACATATAGATATAATAACAAGAAAAGAATACACCTATTTGGGTACATGAATTGATGTGTTTTATGGTGTAAAAATGGTGACTAGAGAGGGTACGACCATTTGATATTTATTATTTATTGATGAAATTGGATTGAGATATCATTTACCTAATCCCAATTGAAAATAGAACATGCTTAAGAATTCAATGTGTGATTGAATCCATCATCACATAATCAAGATAGGTAGAGTAGCTTGAAATCCATGTATGAATTCCAATAGATTATTCTAGTGTAAATATTGGTACAAAAAGGTGAACCAACCAATACATATGGAATAAGGTTCATTTATGGTGTACATATGGTTCAAATTAAATTATGATGTGAGTCTACTGTATACAACATAGATACTGACAAGTATTGCCATTCTATCTATGAAATTGTTGTAAGACTAATAAAGAATGTGTTCATGTGTCACTCATAATCCACCAATATGATATTTAGGTGTATATAGATTTTATAACTAAGTGATATCAAGTGAATCTCTAAGAAAAATCATAGTCAATAACCTATAACACATACCACACATGATGCCCCCAAACTGAGCAAAATCTGAGAAAAACCTTTGTATAAACTTAAAACATGTTTCAAAGTAATTAAATAATTTATTTTTAGACTAAGTGACATTTTGAGAAATTTGGAAACTATTTTTTTGTGCCTAATAGGACAAAAACATGTTGCTTTGGACATGACCAACTTACACCCTTATAAAAATGGAGTGTTGTCTGAAATTATTTTCTAAATAAAATATGGGTATGAACTATGATCAACTTGGTAAAACATATAATTTTGTATTTGTGTATTGTGTTTTAGATCCTATTATCTAAGACAATCCATTATGTATACCCCTATTTTTAGGTGAGTTTTGGAGCCTTCATAATAACTTGACTCAAAATAAAATGTTATATGAGAAAATGTTATAGAAAAGTGAATTTTGGAGTTATAATGATAACATAGGAGAACATGGAATCATCATAGATAAATTTAAGAATAAGTTGTAATGTAAGATGCATGTATAATTCCAATCATACATAGTGTCAAGTCTAGATAGATGTTATCAATGTGGGATGTAGTGGATGAACATAACTAAATACTAAATTTTAATAGATTAACTTGGGGAGGGATGCATGGTATTAATCACGACATCAAAATTGGGAAGATGTATGATGTCCATCATGACATCAAAAACTAATAAAATAAGAGAAAAAATGTCTCATGGCCACAATAGACACACATAAAGAGTACACACAAAACACACCAAAAAAAAAGAGATGGCCAAGGGGCTAGATATAAGGTATATTTAAATGGCACACACACATATAATCATATAAGAATAAGGCTTAGAGTAAAAAATAGGACATGTTTAAATTTACTCAATATGAATAATAAATACACACAAAACATGAAACATAGAAGCAAACATGAATAACATAAATGAATAAATGTAATTGATCTACATTAGTATTTGGTAAATTTAGTATATTTAACAAATTGGGTATCCAATAAGATAGCAATGTGAATGTAAGTGAACAATAATAATATATTTTGTTCAAATGTATTGAATTGGACTGTGAATAATAACAATAGCCAAACAATGATAATACATGTGTAAGAAGATGAACCCAATGAAATTAATAATATATAAATAAGTTTTAGGAGGCCTGGGACTTGTTTGAATCTAAGAATTGATAACCTATGTTTACTAGGACAAGTTTGGTATAAGTAGACAAAAACATAGTGCATTACTATCTGGGTAGAGCTATTTTGTTTGTTTACAATTTATAAGTTTGAGATAGTGTCATCATCTACAACATATTTGGATATGGCAACCTATATATTATGCATTCACTTTGTACATTTGTGAGGAATATTTGATATAAAATGGATATATAGAGATACTAAGTATACCAAGCACAAATTAACTAATGCAAATAAAATACACAAATCTTGAACAAGATGTGATTTTTATTTTTTCTAGAATATTTTTATTTTAGTATTTTTGAATATATATGAAACAACTTGATAGTCTAAAAATCAAACAACACAACCAAAGAATGCATATCAAAAGATGAATAGGGTGGAAGATCATCGAGTGCTAGTTACTGAATCTTATCAAACTCTAATATATTATCATCATTATTTTCATCATACCATTAATTATATATAATTTTATCCTTATATTTAGAATTATTCTAAATTTTGTGCATCTTTATGGCATGTTACTCTATTATGTAATAAGACTCATGCATATTTTTTGGATAAACCAACTTTGAGCAATGTTTCTCATTTTTTAATCTACAATTGCCATCCATAAATCCATGAAGAATGTGAATTTTAGTATCCTAAAATTTTAATGTAAGACATTTATGTATATTAAATGTAACTTCCATTTCATGCAACCATTACTGAGCAAATGTAGCACTTATTTGATTTCTTGTGTTCATAACAAAAATTAATTTATCTACAACTTTGGGACCACATGCAATTGGTATTTTAATATATCCTATTAAATCTTGTTAGTATTTACATTTATACAATTCATCTTGATCATGTCCTCCATGCTGAAGAAATGTAAGTGTGCATATATTTGACTTTGTGTCCACATATATTTCCACATGTTGTCTATATTAATTGTCAATGAAAACCTGAATAGTCAATGGATTCATTTTATAATGCTTGTATTTTTGGCATATGTGATGAGTTATATAATATGAATAGTGAATTTTGCCATATATTTATGAAGTTTTTTCTATAATGCTGCACAAGTATTTGTGGCATGCCCTATAATTTTTTGTAAGTTACAAAAGCATTTCCCTCTTAGTTTGAAAAATTTCTAGTAGAGATATACCATTAAATTGTAAAAATAATTAATTCCCTATCAAGTAAAATTTGTAACATCACATATTGCTTATCATGTGCATTGTAGTGTGGATTCTAATAACTAGTTTTATATCCATGAGCTCCACATTATTGAATAAATATGTAAATCGTAACTTGGTAATACCTATAATGAATTAATTTATGTATTGTGACTCATTTTATCTTGTAATGATGGATTTAAAAAATATATTAGTCCATGGTACACTTGATAATATAATATTCTATGTAGTATTTACGTTGTTAAAATATTTGTTTCTTTTATAAAAAAGTGAATTTACTATTTTTTCTTTGTTGGTATGCACTGTAATAATTAACTTTGAATCATTCTAATTTCATCTTGACCAACTGGTGTAAAATTATTGCATCTATCATCAACATTTTATTTTAATCATCTCAATATTCTATGATGATTTAGATGCAATAATAAACATATGAAATTATTTTCATCTTGACCAACTAGTGTACATCTAAAAAATATTTGAGCCCTCTATCATCTAGTAGTAATAGGTGGTAATTAAAATTGATCCATGTAATAATAAACACCATATAAGTGTTCATTAATAATCTCTTGATTTATGTGGGATTTTATTTTGGTCATTAAATTATGCATCCATGGAATTACATGCAACTTAAAGATTTTACATATTAGAGGCAAATAACATGTAAATAACACAATTTTTTTAAATTAATAAATTATAAATAGATTCATTATTTATGATCATGATGATTTTATAAATTAAAAAAATTGAAATCTAAAACCGTAAGGGAAGCTAGGGTTTTGTAATATTCAATCTATAGATAAGTTTGCTAGTATTTTTTAATCAAAATTAGGGTAAATATAAATTAATCACCTAATTAGACAATTTGTTATATGAAATTAAAATTATATAGATATATAATAAATTAAAAAAACTAATTTAGAACTTAGTAAATTTAGATATATGGTAAAAATAGAAAGTACCAAATAAATATAACATAGTTGGAAATTGGATGTGTAAGACTATAAGTTACAACTATGAAATCAACCACATAATGGCATTATGAATCCAAAATAGGGATTCACTTCAATTTATGACAAAGACATTGGAATTAGACATAGGTGACTTACACTAGTGTCCTTAGGGTATACCAACATCTAATGAAGGTTTACTCTTTGTGACTTATATGATAGGTGCACTTACACCTATATGTCCTATCCGACTATATGGGGGATTTTGATATTTTACATAAACCATTGTTTACCTTCTTATTCACTTGTAACCCTATCTTAATATACTAGAAATGATAAATAGAGTAAAAAATAAAAAAGATGAGTATTTGAATTTTTGTTAGAACTTAACACCCCCTATGTTGAGAACTACCTATATACCAATACTCCAAAGAGGGATAAAACTCCATGTAGTTCTCACATGTTACAGTGGTCTCTATGAAATATTGGTGCAAAATGATAACTTATAGTGTGATTAAGTTCTTCAAAAATTACCTGTGATCTTGGAGGTATATGTAATCTTAGTTCATGGCTACTAGGACTATGTAGACTCTAAATTGAGAAAAATAGGTGATTTTATCATAGTGTGCAGTTAGATCCTTTAGTGTTTTCAATCATATAAGCCTCTAGTAAATAATGACTTGAAAATGTGGATTTATAGTGATAATTTTGGAACTATATAGGATGAGACTTGTAAAATTTATGGGATGACCCATTTGGTGAATTTAAATTTGAGAGACTAGCCTTTATTTGGTGGAAGGATGTGGCTGGCAGAATTAGACAAAACTAGGGAGCAAGATATTCCAAATACAGTGGTATTGTTTGAAGATCAGATATAGATAAACTGGGAGTGTGGATCAATTTGAAAATAAGTTTAGGTTATTTAGGATATTGGATAGGGATGTTTAAAATCAAAATTTTCTTAAGAGGTAAGGGTCATTTGCATAAAAATTGAAGGAAGGGTGGTTAAGGACCATGGAATAAGGTATGAGATAAGTATGTATAAGGAGTGGTCACATGTGCACTATTTTATAAATAAATGTTAGTTTATTTGTTTAAAAAGACCATTTTCTACATTACCACAACCACCTCATAAATTTCTACAAAATCTATTTGAGTGCAATCTCATTACTCTACCTCCACCACTAGAGGTTGATATGAGTATATTTCAAAGTAAATCATTTAATAGAAATGCATATTGTGATTACCATCGATGCAATGGATAATATAGTAATAAATGTTTCAATAAAAAATTACACATTCAAGATGTTATTTATAATATTGTCAATGATCTAAGCATTTCTATAGAGGAAACTAAGCATCAAAAAAATGAAAATGCTAAGTTGAGGATTTTTAGTGAGCCATTTCCAAACCATGAGATAAATAATGATAAATCACTACTGAATCATACCTATAATGAACACCCACCTCCTAAGTCATATGATCACCCATTAGTGGAATTATTTATATAATTATTCAAATACCAACCACATCCTATGATCACCTTTGATGATAGTGAGATAATGGAATATGACTCTAATTTAAGGCTTTATGTATACAAGCATAAATTGATAAACAACTCATACACAACATATTAATAGCTAATGAATTAAATGAGAATAAATATACAATGACATTACTCCATTCATCAGGCTACACATAGCATGACATACATGTAACATCTAAAAATGTAAAAACATTCAATGTGAAATAAAAAACTATTTTGGGCACATTGTGTTACCTCTTTAGGTGGGTCCTACTATATTATCCACTCCTTTTCTAGTTAAACCATAATATGGGGTGTTTGACATGATATTATTATGTCTTTGGTTATAAATTTATTGTGTTTTACCTTCTTTAGTACATAAAGTTCATTATAATTGAATGGTCACATTTTTAAGAATTAGATATATGTACACTCTACAATCTATGGTACCTCTTATACTCATCCACCATTGAAATTCATTCATACATATGTTTAGGAAAAAAACACATTTATAATTTTTTTCACCTATGTAAAATATTTTTATACAAAAAAATTAGAAAAGAGTAAAAAGGTATCAAAAGTAACCCATGCAAAAGTAAACATCATATCAGAAAAAGGTGTCGAGTTCACAAAAGGCATCATCACATGAAACATATTATAAATTGGTGACATATATAAATAAAAATATTCCACATAGAATAAAACCTTTGAAACAACCTTTTCCTATTCCTCATCAGATTTCAAGTCATTCTAGGTCCTCTAGAGCTACTTATCCCACATGAGATTACACAAGTAGTGATCTACATAGTTTCATTATAACACATGACATTTTTTTGAATTTTGAGTCATCCATGTCTAGAGCAATTTTCATCCAAGAAAGGTGATCCTTCCACAACTTATTATATATTATTATTATGTCTCTCATCTTGATGGGATCATTGGTTATCACTTTTAAATTTCAAAATTTTAAATTTTTTAAAAATATCCAAATAAAAAAAAAATAAAATCAATTGTACATAACTTATTGATTGATTCATCATGATATTATTCTAAGTTTCACATGTATGATCAATTTGATCAATATTTTAGCCCTTCTTTCTTTATAACGTTTTGGCCTCTTGGCTCTTCTCTTTCACTTTCCAGATTTGAACAATCCAAAATAGTGACCTATATTTATACCTTTTTCTATTTAGCATGATGTTTCATAGTTTGAACAAAGTAGATTGTATTTTTCCATTAGAGACAATATCGACCATAAATAGTCAAGATTAACTATTTTTATTATCCCAAGCTAGTTGATATTGACCTATAATATTTTACACATCTAAATAAAAAATTGAGAAAATAAAGCCTTAATACATCTAATTTTTTGGTAATACACTCAATTTTAGTTTACACAATAGTATTATTTCATGCAAAATATTTTTTATGTACTCCATTACTCATACATGGGTATCAAATACATTGATAAGTGTATATTTGATGGGATGAAGATGTACAAATATTAACTACATCCTTATTCTATTTCCAACTTGCATTTCAATCTAAAATTTACATATACAGTGGGGCATCTTGCTCATGCATGGCCATGCCATCATATTCAGTGCATACTTTACATTGACACATGTTACATATTGTTTAAATCCCTTATCTTTTTTATAATCTTGAACCCATGATACATTTAATACACTCTATTATAATTATTTTTTATGTTAAAAAAGTACAAAATAATTCAAATAATTTTAAAAATTTGAGAGGAGCCACCTGAAATAATTGATTAAAAAAAATGAAATAATAGAGTTAAAAAATTAGCTAAAGCATTGAAATGATTCTATTGATCATAGACCACTTTGAGGGGGCAACCTCCTTTGAGCAAGCTCAATATAATAAATTCGTGGATGCCTTCAATGGACTCAAAACTTATATATAAATTCTAAACTAAGAAACTACTACTTCTCATGAATGTAGGATAAAACAAAATGCTCATGGGATGACTTACAAAGCATATGCATCCATAGAAACTACTAAACAAACAAAGAAAAGAGATATCATAGGTTCATAACATCCCATCCCTCTTAGAAAAATATTTGTCCTCAAAGCTTTAGATGTGGGAATTGGTGATGAATCTAAAATAGTGGTTCTCATGTTACATCATTTGGTTGCATGCCGTGCCATTGAATTAAAACCTCAGTGATGGAATGAGAGTGAAGTTGGCATGTGCACCTATCCAAGACTGCCTCCAATTCAATAAGAATGGATCCTTCATTATTAATTTTAGGTAAAATAGTCTGCACTCTAATGTTTGTGCCAATAACTTTCTTTAGACAAGAGACCTGAAATACTAGGTGAATTCAAGAAGAAGGTGGGAGCTCTAACTTATAAGTAACTAAGCCAATCTTTTGAAGATCCTTATAGGTCTTGTAAATCTTAGGGGATAGATTATGTCACCCATTGAGTTTTAGGGAGGATTTATTTTAGGGTTGCAGGTGAAGAAAAACCATATCACCTACTTGAAAAATGTGCTTGGAATGGTTCTGATCTGACTGTTGTTTCATTCAATTTTGCACCATATGAAGATTTTCCCATAGTGTGCTAAGGATCTAATCCTAGGTTTGAAGAAGTGTGTCGACTGCTTGGATTGATGAATTATTAGGGTTGTATAAAAGGAACACCGGTGGTGCTTGACCATAAACTACTTCATATGGAGTTATTTTTGTTGAAGTGTGGTAGGAGGTATTATACCACCATTTGGCAAGAGGGAGCCACTTTGCCCATTGATATTGTTGTTCTGAGGTGAAGCAACAAAGGAATGTTTCCAAGTATTTATTGACAATTTCATTATGGTCATCTATTTGTGGATGATACCCAGAACTCATCTTTAGTTGAGTGTCATTACATCATAATAGTTCCATCTAAAAATGGCTGGTGAAGGTTGCATCATGGTTAGAGACAATATATGAAGGAATGCCATAAAGATGGAAAATCTGGTCCAAGAAAATTTTTACGACTATAGAGATGGTATAAGGATGGCTGAGGGCATAAAAATGACTATATTTGGAGAGGTAATCAACCAAAACCAAGATCACTATTTTCCCTCTAGATTTAGGGAACCCCTCAATGAAATCCATAGAAATATTTTTCCAAATCCTAGTAGGGATGGGTAAAGGTTTGAGCAACCTAGGGATGAGTGTTGTTTCACCCTTGGTGCACTGGCATGTATCACATTCAACCACCATCTATTGAATTGTATTTTTCATTCTCTTCTAAAAGAAGTTACATCATACCTGCTTATAAATTTTGAGAAACCCCAAGTGCCCTATGGATGGAGAAGCATGGAGTTCATAGAATATAGCCTGTTGTAGATCTATGCTCTAGGGAAGCACCACATGACCTTTATATTATAGAGAAGCACCATACAAAGAATAATGTGGTATATTCAAGGAGTCAGTGGTCAACTATTGAATGATTTGAGATAGTGAGGAGTCATTGACATACCACTATTATATAGTGTCTAACCAATTTGGAATAGGCATAGAAATAGTTGAAATGGAAGTTTGATCCATAAATGTATGAGAGAGATCATCAGCCATAATATTCTCTTTACCTTTCTTGTAAGTTATCTCATAGTCATAACCCATGAGTTTTCTGACCCATTTTTGTTGTGATGGGGTAGACACCCATTATTCCAAGAAATATTTTAGACTTTGGTGATCAATTTTGATGCAAAAATGATTATGTAATAGGTATATCCGCCACTTATATAATGCATGTAAAATGTCCATCATTTCCTTATCATAAGTAGAAAGCACTAAATTCTTTCCAAAAAGGGCTTTACTGGTGAATACAACTAGGTGTCTTTGGAGGAGAACAACACCCAATCCATTGCCGCAAGCATCACTCTCAATAGTGAAGAGCTTTGTAAAATCTAGCATAGCTAGAATATGTGTAGCACACATAAATTTCTTTAATGCTTCAAATGCATACTCAATAGCTTTTATCCAAGTAAAATTATCATTTTTCAACATAAATATAAATGGAACTTCAATCTTCCTATAATATTTGACAAACTTATGATAGCATCTAGTTATCCCCAAAAAACCATGGAGGCTCTTGAGTGTCTGAGGATGTGGCCAATTTATCATAGCAGTTAGTTTTTTAGAATCCACTCGAACCCCTTAGGTTGACACAATATACCCAAGATACTCCACTTCATCTTAGCCAAAAGTACATTTGGACTATTTTGCATAAAGATGATGGTTAGAGAGAAGTTACAATGCAAGCTCCAAATGTTGGAGATGCTTAGACCATGTTTTACTATAGATGAGGATATCATTGAAGAAAACTAGAATAAATTTCCATAGGTAGGGAAAGAATATTTTATTCATCAATTCTTGGAATGTGGAAGGAGAATTAGTGAGGCCAAAGGGCATGACTAAGAACTCATAATGACCATCATGTGTGTGAAAAGTTGTCTTACGGATATCATCCTTATGAAGCCAGATCTAGTGATATCCAGAGTGGAGTTATAACTTAGAGAAAAAATGAGTGCCATGAAGCTCATCAATAACAAGGATCAAGAAATTATCCTTTATTATGAGGTGATTAAGTCCATAAAAATAAATGCAAATATGTCATGACCCATCTTTTTTCTAAACAAGGATAACTAGGGAAGAATATGGGTCGGTACTAGGGTGAATAATGCCTTGCTATAGTAAGTCTCAATTGAGCATCTTGATCTTGGTCTTTTAATAAAATGGGTAGTGATAAGGCTTAATGTTGGGAGGAATTCTTCTTAAAAGGAGCTGAATATAGTGGTCCTCTAGTTGTGAAGGTGGCAATCCTACTAGTTTGGCAAAGACATGTGCATACCTCTATAGAATGGTTTGGAGATCAGAAGGAGTAGTGGAAATTGTTGAGGGTTGCATTTGAATAGAATGGAGCTGAGAAATGATATTGTATGAATTATTATTAAGAATATTTTCCTTATGATGTGAACTTATGATTCTAAGAGATCTAGGTTGTAAGCCTTTCAATGTATGTTTTTGCCCATTATTTGAAAATTGCATCCAAAGTTCAACAAAATCCCATAAAATGGGTCCAAGTGTGCATAACCACTGGGCTCCCAAAATAACATCACATCCACCTAAGGGCAAGGAAAACATGATATATTATAAGGTATTATCTCTAATAGAGATACACACATTGTGACACTTTCATTTTCAAGGTAATGTGCCCCCATTGCAATTTATGACTTCAAAGTTGGAATAAGGATGGACAAAACAATCAACCTATTTGGCAATCCAAAGGTCAATGAAGTTATGAGTGCTACCCAAATCAATGAGTATTGTCAGAGGGATATTTTTGAAGTAACCCTTAACCCACATGGTTTAGGGGGTAGTGACTCCTGCTAAGGCATGGAGAGAGATCTCTAGTTGGTCATCTTGAGAAGTAGGTTCCACAATCAGCTGAGCATCTTCTAGATTATCTATTGTATCCTGAATATCTTCCCAATCTTTAGTTTTCGATGGAGAGTTTGCATCTAGTAGTTAAGATTTTGATCGACACATCAATATCCTTGAGTGAATTTATCATCACATTTATAACATATTCCTTTTTCTCTATGGGGTTGAATCTCTACTTCAATCAAATGCTTGATAGGAGGTTTTGGTGATTGGCATTGTTTGAGATTATTGTGGAGCTATATTTTTGAATGGAACAAAATTAGATTTGAATCTCTATTGATCTATAATCTTATCCTCTACCAACTTAGCCAACCCTAAGGCTTCCATCATCATGTTGGGATAGAACATTTTAACCTTAGATCGAATTACATCCTTTAGTCAAATAACAAAGCAACTCTTGAAGAATTCATTAGATAATCCCTCTGTATGATTGGCTAGTTTTTCAAATTTAATTTGATATTATCTCACTATTCCTATTTGGTGAAGTTTAGTGAGTGATCTAGTGAAGTCATCAAAATTAGTAGGGCCAAACTGTTGTGAAATGAGGGTGCAAAAATTGGTCCATATGGGTTCTTCATGAGCCTTGGCATACCAATGATACCATTGAAGGGATTCAAGTTCCAAGTGAAAAGATGCAAGTGGAACCTTATTAACATCAAAAATATTATGTAGACTAAAATATTATTTATCTTGATAGATCTATCTAATTGGATTTGCACCATTAAATTGAGAAAATTTAGTGTCAGCCCATGATAATTACTAGAAGAAGAAAATTTAGTGTCAGAAGAAGACTCTAGATGTCATTTTTTGTTCATGGTGGTATGTTGCAGACTGAGGCCAATAATGTTTTCATCAAGATATTTGATGTGGGACTTGAGGGTGGAAATTTCATCCTCCATGGTTTTTTCTCTTGTTTGGGTTAATACCATGACTCAACTAACAATTTTGTTTTGCAATGGATAAGAAAACTAGAGTTAAAACACATTTGCTAAGGAAGGTTTTGAATTTTAGGGATAATGGAAGGGGTAAAGGGGATTTTAATAATTTTTTTGCATAGTGGGAGTATTATTGATGAAGGCAAAGGCAATTTTAGGAGTGGAAATGGAAAAATTGGAAAATTATCCAAAGAGGGACAAAGGATTAGAATGATACGATGAACACATAGGAAAAATTTCAGGGTAAATAGATAAAAATAGAAGTTATGGAAAAAACTAAAAAAAATAAATTTGTAATTTATGGGAATTATGAGTGGAATTGGTATATGGGACCTAAAGGAAGAAAATGTAGGGAATGGAATTTTAGGTGTCTAGGTAAATTTTGAGGATAACAAGGGTTATATATGGGGAGATATTGCCAAAAAATGAAAAAAAAATTAGTTTATTTTTTTCATTTTCTTGTTTTTTGTCTAATGATAAGTCCTTTGAGAGTCTATTAGGACTCTGTTAGTAGTTTTAAAATTCTAGGTTCTATCAAATATATATCTGTAAGTCCTTTGGTAGTTTACGGATACTCTGCTAATTGAATATTTTGAGTCTATTGGAAATGTTCTAAAACTGATAGAAATGGGCCCCAAGATTCAATGGCTACCTAAGGGTTTTTAAAATTTCACTCTGGCCACCAATACCATCTAAGTGAGTACCATTCTCCAAAAACAATTTGGCCATGAATTTATATCTTTGTGATAGCTATTGATTTTCCTCCCAGATGGGAACTACTCAATCATGAAGGGGTCATTGCCCATTTTGCTGGTAGGACCTCTTAATGGGCCACGTACTTTAGGGTTCTTATGGTACTCCTCATAATGAGTTTTAGGGATTTCACCCAAGTACTTCCCATAGTTATGTGGTTAGGTTTTACCCTGATCCAAAAAATATTATTATGATATAGAACAAAGTTATGTAGTAGAATAGAGTTAATAATTTTTGAAAAGAACTATAAATAAATTATGCATAATTTACAAAAAAAAAAATTGGCCTTGGAAAGCACTCTGATACCAGATGAGAGGAGCCTCTTATAACAATTGATAAAAAACAAAAATTAATAGAGTTGTAAAATTAGCTAAAGCACTGAAATGATTCTATTAATTGGAGACCACTTCAATGGGGCAACCTCCTTTGAGCAAGCTCAATACAATAAATTCATGGATGTCTTCAATGGCATCAACACTTACTTATATATAAATTCTAAACTAAGAAACTACTACTTCCCATGAATGTGGGATAAAATAAAATGTTCACGGGATGACTTAGAAAGAATATGTGTCCATAACAACAACTAAACAAATAAAGAAAAGAGATATCATGGATTCATAACAAAAGCACACAAAAATTCAAAAAATTTAAAAATTATGAAAATATTAAACATATTCTAAAAAATCTAAAACTTGAACTTGCGTATGATTAGACATCTAGTTTACATCATTGTCATATGTTATTTATCTCATGATTGGTAAATAACATAATTTTTTGTTATACATGAATTCATTGATATTTTTGAGTTTTATGTAGGACATACATATTTCACATGGTTTAAGATGTTGGACTTGCCTTTACCCATTGGCCATGCCATGTTGGGGTTATATTATATAAAAGTTAAAATATTTTCATATGTTACCATTATATAACTCATATATTGTGTTGAGCTATATAATATTTATGTATTACTAACATCTATATCTTACATTATTTACATATATATGGCATTTTCTAGGATATGATCACATTAGATATACATGTTGTAGATTATATTTATAGTTCTATGCTCCATTGATGCTATTACTTGTACATAATAGATTATACTTTTCTTGTTTATTGTGTGTGGCCCTTGGCCTTTTGTGAAATGTTGTTTGAGCATCTCTATAAGATCATTATTTGGAATGTGTTGTTCTGTTATGGAGCCTATTTCCAAATTATAATCTATTTATCAAACACTGTATAATAAAATGTACTGTACACTCTTTATGTATTATTATCAGGTTGTCACAGATGAATGTCTGGGTTTTTCAGATGAACACTGGCATGATGTGAAACTTTGGATGACCACCAACATGGGGTGCAATAATGGATGAATGCTAGTATGTACATATACGGATATGTGTTAGTGTGTTTTAGGTATATGCTTGTGTGATGCAAGCGAGCATCAACATGTTGCAGATGGGTGTTGGTGTGTTAGAGATGGGCATCGATGTGTTGTAGATGGGCATCAACATGTTGTGGATACACATTGTCATATTATAGGTATACACCTATATAATGTGGGTAAATTATGGTATATTACCACAATATATTATGGTGATGTATTATTGTTTTTTTATTATAAATGGATATACTACATGTAATACATTAGAATATTATGAATTGAGTTGTGAAAAAAATGAAAGTAAAAATTGTGTGAATTTAGGAGATTTTTTAGAGCATAGATCCAAATAATATTTGTGTATTTTAATTATGATAAGACTGATCAGAGAGTGGATTATACTCTTGTGTCTTGTAATAAAATCTAAGCAAGTGTTTCTTAGTGGATGTAACCCACATTGGGTAAACCATGTTAAATATGGTCTTCTTGTTGTGCATTTTTATTTTTTGTTCTTTATTCATCTCTATTTATAGTTATTATTATTGAAATTTAGAGAAATTATTATACATTATTTTTTTAATTTATTCCTAACAATTGGTATCAGAGCTTCAGGTTGTGTTTGCTAAAGTGTTGAATCGTATAAGAGTTATTAGTTCAAGTGGGAGTTATGGATGGTGATAAAAAATTAAAGGTTGAAAAGTTTAATGGATAGAAATTTGGTCTATAGAAGATGCAGATAGAGGATTACCTATATTATAAGGACCTCCATGCTCCACTAGAAGGAAAAGTGAAGCAACTAGTGGGTACATTAGATGAGGCTTATGAGTTATTTGATATGAAAACACTTAGGGCCATTTGGTTATGCCTTGCATCTTCAGTCACATTTAATATATCATAGGAGAAGACCACATAAGGTCTCATGAATGCATTAGGGAATTTATATGAGAAAACATTTTCTTTTAATAAAATATTTTTAATGAAAAAGTTATTTAATATGAAAATGTCTGAAAATGGTTCAATTACTAGTCATCTAAATGAATTTAATACAATTATGAGTATGTTGAATTATTTAAAAATTGATCTTGATGATGAATTAAGGGATTTAATTATTTTATATTCTTTACCAAAGAGTTGGAATAGCCTAGTAATGGCTATGAGCAACTCAGTCTCTAATAATGCCAAGTTGAAGTTTGAGGATGTCATAGGAGTAATCCTTAGTGATGAAATGTGATGGAAAAGCTCTAGGGAGACTTATAATTTAGGTGATGCTTTGGAAGTGGAAAGTAGAGGGAGACAAAATTTTAGAGGAAAAGGAAAGTGTGGAAAATTAAATGGTCTTGGAAGGTCAAAATTAAGGAACAGGATGGTATGCTGACATTGTGGAAAGACTGGGCATGTGAGGAAGGATTATTGGTCTCTTAAGAATAAGAATAAAAATTAGGAAGACAACAAAAAGGTTAATTTGGAAATAGTTAATGTTAATTAGGATGAATTAATTATCTCCATTGACAATATTTCTAAGTCTTGAGTTTTAGATTAAGGGGCTTCTTTTCATGCTACACCATATAGGCATTATTTTATTGATTATATTCAAGGGGATTTTGGACATGTTTATCTTGGTGATGATGAGCCTTGAATCATAGTAAGAAAAGGAAGTGTCTAGATCAAGATGTAGAATAGGAAAACTTGGCTACTGAAGGATGTCAAGCATGTGCCTAAGTTGAGATGGAATTTGGTATATGTAGGATAGCTAGGTAATGTTGTATGGTGACTTTTATAGTAGATTCTTGGAAGGTGACCAAGGCTGCTCTTATGATAGAAAGAGGTGATAAGGTTGGTACCTTATACTTATCAAGTAGTGTTGACTATTGTAATTCAATTATTATAGATGCAAATGTAACTTTGTGGCATAATAGGCTTGATCACATGAGCCAAAAGGGCATACAAATTTTGAAGGATTGGTTGCCCAGATTGGAAGGGCCTAATTTAGATTTATGTGAAGACTATGTGTATGGAAAATAAAAAAGGGTAAAGTTTCTCAAGGTTATACCTACAAGGAAGGAGAATAAGTTAGAGCTGGTTTATTCAGATGTATGGGGGCTGACTCATGTATCTTCTATTGGTGGTTCATCTTATTATGTCACTTTTATTGATGATGCATCTAAGAAAGTTTGGGTGTATAAAATTTGGAAAAAATATGATGTGTTTAATACATTTAAAATATGTAAATCCTTGGTTGAGAGTGAAAAAGGTCTCAAGTTAAAATGTCTTAGGTTAGATAATGGTGGGAAATATTGCAATAATGAATTTTTTGATTATTGTTCTAGGAATGGAATTCATAGATAAAGGATAGTTTCAAGAACTCCATAGTAGAATGAAGTGTTAGAAAGAATGAACATGACTATCATAGAATGTGTTAGGATCATGAGGTTTCATACAGGACTACCCATTTAGTTTTGGGTAGAAGCAATAAACACAAGAGTATATTTGATCAATAGAGGACCTTCATCTACCTTGGATGGAGGCATACTTGAGGAAGCTTGGTCTAGTAATAAGGTTGATTATTCCTTTCTTAGAGTATTTAGTTTTGAAGCTTTTGTTCATATTGATAAAGATGATATGACAAAGTTAGAGGCTAAGTCTAAAAAATGCACCTTTGTTTATTATGGTGAGGATGACTTTGGTTTCTGGATTTAGAGTATTAAGGACAAGAAAATATTTTGGTCTAGGGATGTTGTCTTTAATGAAAATGTCATGTATAAACAACATTTTTATGATTAGAAAGAGGATTCTATAAAAGAGTACATAGTATTGGAGGACATCACAGATGATAAAGTGTCCAAACAACTAGTTCAGGCACCTATTCCATAAGAACCCCACACTCTTATGGTGATAAGGTCTTCTATGGTAATAAGGGAACTTGAATTTTTTTATCCATCTCTTAATTATTTATTACTCAATGATAATGAAGAGATAGAGTGCTTTGAAGAAGTAATGTAGGTAGATGTTAGGAAGAAGTGGGAACAATAAATGGATGAGGAGAACTAGTCTCTTATGACAAATCATTCTTGGGATTTAGTAAACCCACTTGAAGGTAAGATAGCATTGTAAAAAAAGTGGGTGTACACAATTAAAAAGGATGATGGAGGCAAGAAAAGGTACAAGGCCCGGTTGATGGTAAAGGGTTTTGTACAAAAGAAGGGAATTAATTTTGATGATTTTTTTCCCCAAGGGTAAAGATGACTTATATTAGGATTATTATTGGGATAGTGGTAGTGAAAGACTTGAAATTAGAGCATATGGATGTGAAGATTACATTCCTTCATGGTGATTTGGAGGAGGAATTGTATATGGAGTAGCCACAGGGATATGAGGTCATAGGGAAGAAGACCATTGTGTGCAAAATAAAGAAGAGCTTGTATGGCCTAAAACAAGCTCCATGATAGTGGTACAATAAATTTGATAGTTTTATGATGGAGTAGGGATACTCTAGGTGTCATTCAGACCATAGTATATATATCAAGAAGTTTGATGATGGTGAATACATTATCCTATGTCTGTATGTGGATGACATGTTGTTTGTAGGTAAGAACATACATGAAATAAAGGTACTAAAGGACCAACTTAGTAATTCCTTTTCTATTAAGGATTTGGTATTAAAAAACAAATCCTTGGTATGAGAATAACTTGAGATAGGAAGAAACAATAGCTGAATTTATCCTAGGAAGAGTACATTAAAAAGGTCTTGGAAAGGTTTAGTATGTAGGATGCTAAACCAATTGGGACTCCTTTGGTAGACCATTTCAAGTTATCAAAAGAGTAGTGTCCCAAAATAGAAGAGAAAATAATCTAGATGTCACATGTAACTTACTCATCAGTAGTTGGAATCTTGATGTATGCCATGGTGTGCACTAGGCTAGATATTGCCCATGCAATGGGAGTAGTAAGTAGGTACATGAGTATCTAGGTAGAGAACACTAGAAGGTAGTAAAATGGATCCTTTGGTATTTAAGAGGGAACATGGGGAGAATTTTAATCTATGGTAGATTGGACACCACTTTGCATGGTTATGTAGATTCAAACATGGCTAGAGATTTAGACAATAGGAGTAAAATAGGATATGTATTTATTGTAGGTGACACAATAGTGAGATAGATTTCATGACTATAAAAAATTATGGCTTTATCAACCATAGAGGTTGAGTATGCTATTGACACAGAGGCAAGAAAATAAATGATTTGGTTACAACATTTGCTTAAAGATTTGGAGCATAATTAGGAGGAAGGAACATTATATAATGATAGTCAGAGTGATATACATCTAGTAAAGAACTCTATTTTCCACTCTAAGATGATTCAAATATAGTTGAGGTACCATTTAATTAGGATAGTTTTGAAGGAAGAAAAGTTAAATAGAGAAAATATTCATACAATTTATAATCCTATAGACATGATGACCAAGGCGGTCACAAGGGAGAAACTGAAGTTATGTTTAGTTTTGGTTGGCCTTCATAAATGATAGTGAAGGGTTGAGAAACCTTCTCAGAGGAAATAAGTCTCTAAGTGGGATATTTTTATATTATGGAGTATATTTACAAATTAAAATATATTTTTCAAATATTGTACAATAAAATGTATTGTACACTCTTTATGTATTCTTGTCAGTTTGTCATAGATGAACATATAAGTTCTCTAAATGAACATTGGCATAGGGTGAAACTCTAAATTAATGACAACATGGGGTCCAATAATAGGCAAAAACCATCAAGTGAATATATAGATGTGCATTGGTGTGTTACAAGCATATGCCTATATAATATGGGTGAGTATTGATGTGTTGAGGATGGGTGTTGATGTGTTGTGGATGGGCATCAATGTATTATAGATAGGCATCGATGTGTTGTGGATGTGCATCAACATGTTATGGGTGTACACCTATATAATGTGGGTGAACTAAGATTTATTATTCATTATTGTATTGAAAATGGATTTACAACATGTAATACATTAGAATATTATTAACTAAGTTGTGAAAAAAATAAAGTATAGATTGTGTGAATTTAGGTGCAAATTCAAGAGGGTTTGTAGAGCATATCTCTAAACAATATTTGTGCATTATAATTGTGAGAAGACTGATCTAAGAGTGGATTATACTCTTGTCAATTGTAATAAAATCTGAGTAAGTGCTTATTGGTAGATGTAACCCACATTGGGTAAACCATGATAAATTTGGTCTTCTTATTATACATTTTTATTTTATATTCTTTATGAATATTTTTATAGCTATTATTATTGTGATTCAGATAAATTATTCCACATTAATTTCTAATTTATTCCTAACATGTGCACCATCTGAACATGTCCATTGGTTATGGCCCTGAGCCCTACATTTTCATTATTTAGTATTATAATCTACTATCAATTATTATTGTGTGATATCTCATTATTAATGTCCTTTGTTTATGGACCTTGTACTTGTGTGTAATATATACTTATGAGAAATTTGAATATGTCCATTTTTTGTGGCCCTTGGCCCTTTTGTTTATATGACATTTGAACAAATATATTGTTTAAAACATTATTTAAATCTATTATATGTGACCCTTGGCCTTATTGTGTGACATTGTGCTTATTGTGTTTGTGTTCTTGTTGATCTTGTTGAATTTGATGAGAGACATGATTCATATCATGCACAATATATTGCATATTATTCTTTTATCACACCTATTACTATGAGCTTCATTGAAACATTTATCTATATTTATCACATACATGCTTTAAATAAAACATTTATATCTATAATGACATACATTTCCACATATATTATGATATTCAATGATTACATCTTGACACACATGATATAATTAACTTATTTTTTAAGATGAGTGTCTTTTAGGATACAATCCCTCACATCAAAAGGGGCATTTTAGTGAGATTTTCATACATGAGATAAACCTCTATAAACAAAAAAAAAAAAAAAAAAATTGGTTACAAAATATAATTTCAAATAATTCAAAGTGGTTCAAAATTTAATTATTGGTACAAATTAGGGGGCATATCCCAAGAATATGCATTATGTTTTATAAATTTTTAAAATTAAGAGATATTAAATCTTAATTAGAAAAACTTATATGTAAATTCACAATGCTACAAATATGCAATAAATGACACAAATTGATTTGGAATTTACTAAATTTAAAAATATGATAAAAGGTGAAGATGCTAGAGATAAACAACTTATCTAGAAAATAGAAATGTAGGACTATAAGTTCAATTATGAAATTAACTATGTGACTATATTATGACATTGTGAATCAGAAACAATGTTTTTCTTAGATCTAGGATAAGGTTGTTGGAGTTGGAAATGGGTATCTTGTAATGGTGTCCTTAGGGTGTGACAACATTCTATGAGGGTTTTATGTATGTGAATAATATTATAGGTTTGCTTCATATGTATGTTTTATTTGACTGTACAAAATATTTCTATTTGTTACAAAAATAATTGTGTGCTTTCTTCTTCACTTATAACACTAACTCAATTGACCATGAATGATAAATGGATAAAATAGAAAATATGTTAGAGGCTAAAGTTGTGTTATACCTTAACACCAAATATTTTAAGTTTTGACTACATACCAATACTCTAAAGAGGGATCAAAAGCCATGTAGTTCTCCCATGCTATAGTGGTATGTGTGAAAGTCTAATGTAAAATGCTAAATATTGGTGTAATGGTAGTGTGATTAAATGCTTAAATGATGACCTATTACCTTAGAGGTGTATGAAGAATTAGCTAAGGGAACCTAAAGATGTGTGGAATATGAATTATAAAAAATATGTGTTTTTCTCTCAATGTGCAATTAGATGTTTTAACACTTTTCAATCATATGAGCCTTTTGGTGCAAAATGGAATAAAAATGTGGATTTATAGTGATAAATTAGGAATTAATTCATATGAGGCTTGATAAAAATATGGGACAACCCATTACTTAAGTTTTTTACTAAGTAAATAGCCATTATTCGATGCGAGGATGTGGTTAGTAGAATTGGATAGAATTGAGGAGAATGATAGTAAAAATGGAGTGGCATTGTCTAAAGAGCAGAGATATCTAAACTAGAATTGTGGATCAATATTAAAGTTAGTTTAGGACATTTGTAATGTGGAATAGGAATATTTTTAGATCATTAGTTTCTTAGAGAAAAGGGTCATCCACATAGATTAAGGAATGGTGGTCAAGGTTCATGGGATGAGGCATGAACTATGTATAAGGAATGGTAATAATTACATCATTTGAGAAATAAATGTTAATTTATGTGCCTACATACACCCCCCTCATTTTATTATAATAATAAAATAAAAGTGAAAGTACTAGAGTAAAATGAAAAATGCATACCTAAACTTACCTAAGAAGAACAATCTTGAATTTAGACCATAACATTAAACTATGCTTTACATAGAACCTGCAATGAAACATGTATAAAACTAGCCAATATTTTATTTAACCCTAAATTTTATGGTGTGATGATTCTAGGGTTAATAATATATAATTATTTCAAGTACAAGGGTGATAAACTAATATATATTAGTCCAATTGATAAAAAAACTCAGATAAACAATATTTTAAATTTATACAATTGAGGTTGATAAAAATAGTAAAGTATAACTTTTGAAAAATATTGCAATAAATAAGAAATAATGGTACTTATTTGTTTTAATGTGTAAAAGTATATCTAGAATATAAACATGTGTAAAATATGTAGGATCAATATTATGGATTAGTCATCAGATTCTAAAAATTGCACTTATATGGGTATGGACACTACTGTCAGATCTCAACACTACCATTGATGTTAGTATCTAACTATGATGCAAGTGTCTAATACAAAATAATGCCTATATATAAATGCAACCAAATTTTTTGTTCTATAATTTATGTCACCTTCCTATTGGTATATTAATATCTATGATACACAATGTCTCTCTTTGTTGATTGATCAAATTGTATTTCTTTTCTCTTCTTCACCCTTGTCATGAGTTTTGCTGAAAAATGGGTCAATACGATCACAATGTTGAGATACATTAAATAACCTTCTATAAATAAGCACTGCCTACATATCTATTACTCTAAGGAGGACCTCATATTTATTTATTTATCCCTTATGTGTGGGAAAGTGTGTGCACAAGGGTGAAATATACTATATGATGATACATGTAATGATTTAACTTGTAATTCAAAAAATATACTCACGGGCTCCTCTTTGAATAATTTAGACTTGTAATATGAATTATCCTATGATTGATACAAAAATAGGGATGAATAGGTTATAATAGAGTGCTTGTGAATTTGATTGATTTAGCTTTAATAGTTGTTTGCTTAGTATTTTCTAGATGAGGAATGAGAAGGCTTAGATTTGTATTTACACCACACATTTTGAAAACATCTTAAGTTAGGGTTAAATAAGATAAATATGATCTCACATAGGTTTTTAATCATTTAAAATTTGACACTAGATAAGGATCTGGACATTATTATCAGTGGTAGTATCCCTCTATGGTTGATAATGTCTAGAGGGCTAGAAAATAGGTATTGATTTAAAACTGATAGTGAAGGATGTTTATCAATTTTAAAAAATTTGGTTCAGTGTATAATAACTAGGTCATCATAAAGATATTAATTGGGCTAAGAAATAAGCATTTAGGTAGAATGAGATGACAAAGTAAGCCTTTTGGCAACAAGGAAGTCTAGAATTGAAGGGTAGAGCCCTGATTAATATTTGTTAAATATAAAAGTTTGAGATACTATAAATATTTAATTTTAGTAACTTACATACTTAAGATAAAAAAAAAAAAAAGTAAAGACAATAAAATGTATATATCTAAAAATAAAGAATGCATACCCATGATTAGGTATGTAAACCATTGAGTTATTTGGTGCAAAATTGGTGATTAGAGAGGGTAGGGCCCTTGGATATTTCTTCTTCATTGATGAATTAGATTTGAATGTGCATGCCCAAATCCTCATTAAAAAAATAATGTGCTTAAAAACTAAAGTTGTCCTTGAATTCATCATTGCATAACTCAAGGTAGGTAGAGTAACTAGGAATCCTTGTAAGAATTCCAATAGATTGTTTTGGTGTAAAAATTGGTGAAAAAAGTTGAAATAATTATTGTAGATTAAATAAGGTTTATTTATGGTGTAAAATTGACAAAACATTAGTGAAAATAATAGTATGATCTAAGTCTAATATATATAACATAGAGAATGACATGTATTTCCATTCCATTTATGAAATTGGTGCAAAGATTGAGTAAGAATGTGGTCATGTGCTACACACATCCCAAAATATAATAAATGGGTGTATATAAATTTTGAAACTAAGTAATATCATGTAGTTTTCTAAGCCAAATTGTGTAAACAATCTTGGAACATGTGCCATACATGATTCCACCATTTTGAGCAAATATGAGATAAACTTAAGTATTTTTTTGAAATGATTTTATAAACCTATTTTAATTTGTTTTAAAATTGATTGAGATTATGAAAATTTATATTTTATGCCTATTAGGACAACAACACACTGTTTTAGATATGACTAGCCTATGCCCTTGTCTAAACAGATCATTATTGTCCACAATTCTAGGTAATATTTGAGTATGAATCATGATCAATTGTGTAAAGCCTACTAATTTCTAACTATTTTGTATACTATTTTTATCTTGGTCTCTAATATATATTGGTTATCTAAATTTTGAATTATAGGGTGGGATACCTTACTTCTTAGGAGAGTGATAACATGGACCTAGTTAGAGAAAAAGTAGTTAACACCATCTTGAGGAGGGTCAGTAGAAGTTAAAATATACATATAAGGTGTATTATGATTAAGTGAAACTTTTATATTATTTCATATTAAAGTTATTTAATTTATTACATAATTATGAAAGGTATTGAATATTTATAGCTAACACCACACAATTAGAATAATTATGCCAGAGAAAAGTATACACCAATAGTATCCTATATAACCATTATATGATGTGTATAATAAAGAACCAACTACTTAAATAGATATGTTATGTATGTTAGAAATTTCAAAGAGGTTTTTGATTAAAATTATTAAATAAATGAAACCCATAAATTGATTTTAAAATAGGTACACCATTATTCCCATTGGAAATATTTATTAAAAATACTAAATTTCAAACTTTGAAATATCTATACAACATTTTGACAAACAAAAACTAGTTTCTAATTTTATTAATAAAACTAAAAAAACCTCTAATATTTTTGAAAATAGAGATGGTATGGATTAGATATGATCTAAAAATGGAAAGATAAGCCATAAATATAGGAAAAGAAAACCCTAATATAAAAATGAGGGTGAAATCCTAGGGCAAAGTATACAACTTTTGATTTGCATGAAGGACAAGGGAAAATAATATATCATATTTGAAACCCTAATAAGTAAAAAAAATATAACATCTTAGAAAGAAGGTTGAAACCTTAAAGGAGACGTAGGGTTTGGAAATGCTCAAACAAAAACATGGGTTCACTAATATGTTTTATCAAATTCGGGAATTAAGATATATTAAATCCTAATTAGAAAAAATTAAAAGTAAAATTAGAATGATATAAATATGCAATAAATGACACAAAATGATTTGAAACTTGATAACTTTGGAAATATGCTAAAAAGGGAAGATGTTAGAAAGAAACAACTTAGTTACAAAATGAGAATACATGAATGTAAGTGAAACTATGAAATTAAAATATGTGACTATATAATGACATTATTAATTAGGAATAATGTTTCACTTAGATCTAGGATAAGGCCATTAGAATTAGACATTGATAGCCTATGTTGGTATCCTTAGGGTGCTCTAGTGTCTTGTGAGGGTTTTTTCTTTATGATTGATATGATAGGCTTGCTTTACCTATATGTTCTATTTGACTATATAATATCTATTGATTTATTGTGAAAATCATTATGTGTCTTATTATTCACCTGTAACCTTAGATTAATTAACAACAAATGATAAAAAAAACTAAACAAACCAAGGGTTTAGTAGTTAAAGTCATGCTAGAACTTATGTAAGGACCTTAATGAGAAACTAAGGTTACTATTCTAAAACTGATAGTTATACTCCCTTGGCAATGCTAACTAGGAAGGTAAGAGGATTATGCAAATGGTAAGTTTTAGTTTAGCAATACTTGAATTATTGCATTATGTAGCAATTGAATTTACACATGAATTAGATGTTAAAATAATATCACTTCATCACCTTGTGAATTTATTAGTAAGATAATTACATTGGTTTAAATAAAATGATATAGCATGCTAATATTGTAAGATTTGGCCTATTAAGATAGTGGATTTCATGGGTGTAATAAGTATTTAGGAACAGGGCATTTCCAATGAAGGTAAAAAGAACTACACCAGACATTGTTGCATTATGTGTGATCCCACCTCTAACATTAATATTGTTTTGTACATTTCATGATCCTAATTGAATGAATTATCTACCATTTGATCCCTTATTTAGTCTTAACATGTGATAATAGATGGTAATCACTTCTGGGTTGGTCAAACCAGCTTGGGTTGGTCATCTTCAATGCATGAAGACAAAGTAGATCAATGGCTAGATTGCCTTATTATAAAATAATATACTTGTCCTTGAATTTCCCTTGCCTTGAGCATTACATAAGGATGTGTATTATCTTATAAGTAACCATAGGACTCTGCAAGAGTCATCATGTGTCATTATGGACTAACAAAGAGATTGCCATTAAGAAGGTATGGTCTGGCCACTAGGAGTGGTTGGTTGATCCAAGGGAAGAAAAAACACTTATCATGTTCTAATTGGGTAAAAAAGGAGAAAATGTCTATTTGAGGAGGCTTGATATTTTAAAAAAGGGTTCATAAATTGGTGGCCACCCTAGGGGAACAAAGGAAAAATAAGGAGAAATAAGAAGAGAGCTTGAAGAAGGAGAGTCTCGACTGGTTTTAACCTACATAAAGGATCCATGAAAAGGCCTAGATCATTGAATATGTATCTTATTAATTAAAATATCCTATTGTTAACTAAATGAAGTATAAGTGATTCTTTCTTAATTAATATGTTCAAGAGGAGTAATACCACCTGGTTTAATTTCTCCCTTTATTAATTTTCTCTATCACTATGCTTGAGTCACCCCATAGTGTTATTACCCCTATGTACGAGTTTGAAGTTGAAATAATTTTCCATGATAGATTTAACTATGGTACTTTTGTTTACATGAAAATTATGATTTCATCATGTAAGACTTATAATTTTTAGAAATGTCACATTCTTCATGATGGAAGAAGTATTAGGCCTCTCATGTAGGACATGATGGTAGATTACCTAATCCCTCTCATCACTACTTATATAATTTATATCTCATTATCGTATGTATATTTATTGATACCTTAGGTGTGCATTATTATGCTTTTATGTTTATGTAAATATATTTGAGGTTGATAACCTCTTGACTTAGATATTATTAGTTGTCACCATGTGATTATCTATCTTACTAACCCCAAGACCTCTTGATTTTTGTTTTCCTTTTTTTTATTTGTACCATGCTGTGAACATGCTTGGAGATGGGAGTCATACTTGAGGATACCTAGAGAAATAAATTGATGATGGAAAGAGAATAGGAGGTGATCCCACCTATTGGCCAAAGTTTCACTTCGAGTGAAGAGGAACTTGTTTTCAACTATTGACTACTCACACTTTATTACTTTATATAAATAAATAGGAGTCAAGAATTAATTGTTCTTAGCTAAAATTTTGGTATTTATGTATTAATGATTGTTGTGGGCCATGTGTGAGCCACTATCTTATGTATTTTACTAGATAAATGTTCTAGTTATTATTTTAGAGAAATATTGTAGAAGATACCTTTATATCAAATTAATAAACCTTCTTGAGAGGGATACTTATTGTAAATAGAATCCTAGTGGATGTTGTATATCCATGTTTGAGTTTGGCTAGGTTAATAGACTTTATATATTAGCATATTGATGTCATTTTGTTGATTATCCTATGAATGATTTTTCATTGCATCTTGGGTTACTTGTGAAGGTATAATCCTAAATGAAATATATAGACAAATATGAAGGATAAGTCTTATGTTAAGGCATGTGATATATTCTACCTATGATTTGGAAGATTAAGATATAAGGTATGTTACTTTTATGAATCTAGTTAGGATAACCCATTCATAATATGGATTATACTTAGATGGTCTAGATCTGGTTGGCCTTTTTAGTATTGACCATATATTCTGATCTGAATGTGAAGAGTTAATGGAATTTTAGCATATCTAAAAGTGAGTAAAATTTAGATCC
Source organism: Torreya grandis (assembly GCA_037957365.1). NCBI lineage: Eukaryota > Viridiplantae > Streptophyta > Pinopsida > Cupressales > Taxaceae > Torreya > Torreya grandis. The sequence continues at coordinate 1,862,231 of JARHVA010001926.1, read as the reverse complement.
ATAGCTATAGGATTGTTATTGGGAATAAAAATCAAGCTTGATGAAATAAGTTAATCAATAGTGATTTCTAGCATAGTTATGCTTGTCAGGATTAAATACTTATGTCATATTATGTTGAACCTTTCAGGTAAAATGAGTCATGTATGGTTATGACCATTCATATTTTGACCCTTAGGAAGGATTCATTTGTTAAGAAAGTGTTGACTTTATAAGTCACACTTTAATAGGCACTGAAACCATGAGGACCACACAAATAGTCATGCACTTACATAGTGTCAAATTCTATAAAAATAAGCTCATGTGTAGATATTTCCCATCTACATCTATAGGTTATTTCTAGTGTGTGCCTAAGTAGAAACTATGAAAGAAAGCATGCAAAGCACATATATTCATTATTATTATGTGATCTCTTCCTAAAATTCTTGTGCACTGAAGTGTTAAGGTTCTACACCTTTTTTAAATAACCATAGCTTTTAGTCCTACTACACAACCTTCAACATGCACCCTTTGTGCATAGTGAAACTAAGTGATGGAATAGTACATAGGTCTAGGTGTGTAGGTTCCCCATACTTTAATTAGTGAATAGATAAGTGCATGGGGAGTATTTCCTAATCATGAAGAACACACTCAAAATTACCAATCCCATTGGACATTATTATTCAATGACATCATTGCACTCAAATCTTGAAATTTAGTGCCATATCATAAAATTCTACTTCTGTGCTCCCATGTTTCATAGGCTATGATCTAAATTATGCACCACTTCCTTTTTTAACTAGTATAAGTCTTAGATATCAGGTACATAAGTTTTCAAAGGTAAGAAGGGCTTTTAAAACACTTAGACATTTATTTAACTATTTTGGGAGCCACATGTCTATCATTTCATGACCCTGGACATGTTCATAAAGATTTTGCCTCTAGGTGAATGGGTGAGTGGGATGTTACCATGTGGCATAATCTTGACAACCCATGATCCTAAAAATTAGTATGTAGAGTTCATATCCTCTAAGATATCAAAGAAGTGAGATGTTTTAGATTAAGGTAAAAATAGGTTTTGAAGGGACCCCGAAACCCTACACAATAGAGATAAAGATAAACCATAAAGCACAACTAGGTTCACAAAAGAACCTGAATACAATAAAGTACCAAAACCAAGTTTTACAGGGACCTGTTACCAATAAAAATGACCAAAAAAATAGTAGTCAAAACATTGATCTAAAAGTCAACCGATTGGATTAGCAACTAGAACAGCCTCCCAGACCAGTAACTAGTAAACCAGAAAAGCGACCAGTTTACTGATCCCAAAAAACTAGTTAACAAAAGGGAACTTAAGATGAATATTTTGAATTAAGTTTTTTTTTTTTGCATGATCGAAGATTCATATCTAGAGGGGGACCAAAGGCTTAGACTTCTTTCTCCTTACTATAGTCCAACTGTCCTCTACCATAGCTGTCTCAGCAGCCCATGCCTCAGAAGATGATGTTCTTTGGATTCTAGTGGGCTCAAAATCCTTTTGAGAATCAGACACAGTCTAGCTCTTAGAAAGATCCTCTGAAATAGGGGAAGAGACCACCACCTCCACCACTGGCTCAGCTAGATCATGAACCACGGCCTCCATAGGGGCTTCATTTGAAAGTTTCACCAAAGATTCCTCTTCCTCCTCTGGTTTGGATTGCATACTTTCCTCATTCTCGGACTCGGAGTCAGTCATAGCTTCCAAAGGTTGTTTGTCAATGTTTTGTTCAGAGGAAACCTCAGGCCACCAGGAAGGTGGACGTCTGGAATTGGATTTCCCAGCAACACAATGCGCAACAATATGGCCTGTTAGGTGGCACTTCCTGCACCGAAAAGGGATCCCCTCATAATCCAATATTTGTGTCTAGGTACCCCTTGGGGATTCCAGACAAATCACCTCAGCAAGGCCCTTAAAAACATCCAGATCTACCAGAAATCATGCACAAGTCAAATGGTTAAATCTCATACTGCCTTCTTGCACATAAAAAATCCCCTATAGCATTTCCAATAGTTTTAAAAACTGCCTGATGCCACAGGTGTATTGGAAGATAAGGGAGCCGCACCCATATCGGGAGCTTGTTAAAGGATTCTAAGAGAGGATTAAAATCCTTATGTCAAGGTTTGGCCATGAGAGGAAATTTGCCCTGCCAAGAAAAATTATTGTGACACAATATAATCTTCCTATCTTCAGGGAATTGAAACACTATTATAAAAAAACCCCTGGTGCAAGGAAATATTTGAGCATTGTTTTCAATAAGTGGCAACCAGGTCTTGGAAATCTAGTTCTTTAGATCTAAAAAAGAGGGCCAAAAACCATGGAAATGAAAAATAGCAGCACAAGAGGAAAACCGTTCTTCCAATTGGAAGATATTTTCCACTAAATCAAGATCTAGAGTTACCCTAATAGGTTTTAAGGCACTTATAGGTGATACATGGGTTGGCCCAAATGATGCATGAGGTAAAGCATCATGTAGACCCGCTTCAAAGGCTTCCACATCTGCAAAAGTTCTTCCCCCAGATCCATAGCCTAAACCAAGAGTATGGGATCCATTAGCAGAACGCAGGGCCATAGAAGTTCCTCCCCCCATAGAAGAAATCACTTTAGGGATGTTCAGATCCCTCCCTTCACAATCAGATGAAGCCCCACCCATAACGGTAGCCAGAGCCATGCCTTCTGTCAGAATCATGACAACCGATTTCAAATTTTGAGGGAACATGTGCATAGGAGCCATTCTAGACTTAGTCTTACCATGATGGAATGCACGCATAGGAGCCATTCTAGACTTAGTCTTACAAAGAAGTGAGATGTTACCATGTAGAATCATCCTATTTATGTGTAGTCCCATGGATGGCCATATAAGGAGCAATGCCCTTGGGAAAGTAGGATCAAAAGATGTTCCCAAGTGGCAAATAATATACCCATAGTACTATGGAATTAGAGTTTTTAGAGCATGTTAGAGGTTATGAACCAATCAGTGCATGACATAGGGACTGTGCCAATATTGGATTCAAAATTTTGGGGCTCACATTGTGTTAGAATTATCATACCTAAAACCTATTAAAAGTTAACTCTTACCACACATTAGAACTCTAACAATTAAATCACCCTAAAATTAGATGTGCCAATATCCCAATTCTAATAGATATGTTAAAACTTGGGAGAGCCTGATCCAATTAGGAAGTGTCATGCCAACTAAAGGCAGAGTGGTCAGCCTCCTAGCCCTAACTATGGTGTTAGATCCTGAGAGAGATCAATAAATTGGAAAGAGCCACATGTCTCATTTTTCATAGTTATCAGTCTCCCTAGTTTGATAGAGATGTCAAAGACTAGGAGAGCTTAATGAATTATAGAGAGCCATGTGTCTAATTTATTCATAGTGATGGGTAGAGCCCTCAGGATATTTGGGAGTTAAAAGAAAGGCTAGCATGGCATTGGATCCTACCCAAGTGACCATGTGGATCTGAGTGTGCTATAATGGATGAGGTTGAATTTGACATCCATTTTAATGTCGTAAGAATAATATCATTTGGTGTGAGCTCATAAAGAATCTTGAGTGCTAGCTGTTGGCTAAATTTGGCCTATATACAAAACTTTAATGGATTTAGGGTAAGAATATAAATAAGTTCTTGGTTGAAGAGTGATCTAATGGAACAAGGAAAAAATAGAATTTAAGATAATATCAAGTCACTTTTACAACTTTTGAAACACTTTAAGTAAGCTTAGAGAATAAATTTGGAAATCTTAAGGGACCAGACCATCATGATACTTCATGTAGGAATGAGCTTATCAAGATGGTTCTGCATTTAATAATTAAAATTGTGAAGTTTTATAGATCCAAAAAATTACATGAGAATGATGTAATTTATCATGAGATCATCCTCTACAAATTTTGTATTTTGATGAGCTTTCTATCTCAAGATATAAACATCTAAAGTTGAACTTGCAGAGTGGGACATGTGCACAGATGTCAAATTTGAGCCTCATGAAATAATAATTTGATTTCAGATATTAAAAAAAGTGAAGATCCAATGGTGCACGTTCGATCATGCATTAAATATCTAATGGTACATGATGATTAATAGAGCCAATGGGTCCAAACAGATCTATGGTATGCATTTAATTGTGTAAAAGCAAATCAACGATGAGTAATGGGTCAAAAGGTTAATAAATCTTAAAATAAATTGCATAGGTGACAAGTGTCTTAATCACATTAAACTATAAAAATATCTATGGCTTGCATTCATTTGTATAGAAACATATCTATGGTGCACATTTAATTATGACAAATTAGATCCAATGATATGCAAGTAAGTTGAAAAATGATCAATATTAAAAGTTGAAGCTAGGGGACTTCAAATAAAGGTTGGATATAGTTTAGGTCAAAATAAGAGATAATATTTCAAGGGGATGCCATGAAGGTAGACACATTGGATATAGGATTTCTCCAACCTAGGTAGGTAAAAACATAGATTCAAGATCAAATGCAATCTGGATAACTAGGATCAGACCACTACAAAGCCATCTAACACCATTAAAGCTATATAAAACATTTTGGAAATATTTCAAATGTAGGTTTTAAATCTCATTCAAATTCAAGAAACCTAGCCTATAGATCTACATTTACAATCTTGAATACATGAAAACCAATAAGGTGATTGGTTTTCATCCATAATAGATCTATATTTAGGATTTAGAAGCAATGGAAAAATGGTGACTATGTAAGGAATGTCAGATAGAACATCAATGAGCAAGCTCAAGTAACTAATTGATAGCATGAAGAACATCAAGCATGATTTAAGAAGATAATGGAGAATTTAGTGTTCCAAAGTCCTTAGAGACTCATTATTATTTGATGGATTATGACTCAACATCCTCAAATCAAGGCTAATCAATCAAAATTGGTTAAGATTCATTTATTGTTTGCTATCTACTCAGTTACTTCTCTCTCTCTCTCCCTATGTGGGACATATTTTAATATAGAAATATGCCCTTTGGTTTATCAAATGCTAGAGAAACTTTTTAGAGAGACATGGATATGGAATTTCAGAGCATCGTTAACAAGTTTATACTTATTTATTTAGATGACATAATAGTCTTCTCAAAGATTGTAGATGAGCACACGGTTCATCTCAAGTAAGTGTTTGAAAAGTGTAGGAAATTTAGGATATCTCTAAATCCCAAAAAGTGTGTCTTCATAGTCCATGAAGGTAAGCTTCTCAGACATGTGATTTCTAAACATGGTAGGAGTATAAATCCTAAAAGGATAGTGTCAATTCTTGAATTTTCCATGCCCAAGTACAAGAAGGCTTTACAAATATTATTAGGTAAAATCAATTTCATAAGAAGATATATCTCATATTTTTCCATTTTAGCTAAGCCACTCACAACCATGATTAAGAAGAATAAGAGTTTTAGCTAGTCCAAGGAAGGAATAAGGAGCTTTGAAGAGATGAAGAGAGCCATTGCCATTTCTCCTACACTCCTAAACTTAGATTTCATAAAAGACTTCATTTTATATACTCACGCTAATGTGGACACAATTTTAGGCATTCCTATGCAGTAAAACCATTAGGCCTTATAGTAGACAATAACATTCTTTAGTCAAGGTGTATAAGAATATGAAACAAGGTACTCTTTGTTGAAAAACATGTAATTTTAGTTATAAGGTCTCTCAAAAAAATTAGATACTTATTGTCTAATAATAAGATAAATGTTACCCATCCAAGTATCAAATAATTTCTCTTAAACAAGGATATAAATGAGAAAAGAGATGGTGGGATAACCAAGGTAATGAAGTATGATGTGGAGATCAAGGTCATGAAGCTGATGAGAGGCAAGGGAATTTGTGAGCATCTAGCCCAAGACTTATAAGAGTCTGTTAGGGTGGTTATGATGTTAAATGATGAAGTTATATCTCATCACACCTCATATCCAAACTAGTTTCAATGCATGGTAAGATATCTCCAAAATGGTGTCTTTTCACCTCATTTAAGTTCCCATAAAATAAGATATTTTAGATTGAAATCAATCCCATTTCTTCTTGTTAATGATGTTTTGTTAAAGAAAGATATCAATGACATGATACTAAGATATATAGAGCCATGCCAAATACATAGATGGATTGAGTGGTTTTATGATGGGCATGGTAGAGGGCACTATTATACAAAAACCATAGCCCTTAAGATCATAAGAGTAGGCTATTATTGTCCTAGCCTATTTAGTGATTATCATACATGGGTCAAGAAATGCCAACAGTGTGCTATGTTTGTAGGGAAATTAAATCTTATAGCCTTACCCCTCTAACCAATTACAATAGACTAGCCTTTTATCCAATGTGGTTTATATTTTTTTGATCTCATTAATGCGCCTTCAAGTGTAGGACATAAATGGATTCTAACTGCTATAGATTACTTCACTAGATGGATAGAAGTATTAGCATTGAAAGAAGCAAATGAAACCAATGTTATAGATTTATATGACGGTTTTCTCACTAGATTTGGAGTTCCTTCAACTCTTATTACTAAAAATGCTATGGTTTTTATGGGAGCTAAGATCAGCCAATGGGTAGTTCAACATGGTGTCTATCTTAGTACTTCATCAAATTACTACCCATAAGGTAATGGCCTTACTAAGTCCACAAATAATAACCTATTGAATATCATCATAAGGACTATTTAAGATAATCATAGGTCATCGCATCTCAAGTTGAAGTCACCTCTATGGGTTCATAAGATCACCTAAAAAAGATCAATATGTAACTCTCCATACAAACTGGTATATGGTAAGGAAGCAAAAATTTCCATTTCTCTTGAATTTCCTGATTTAAAACTAATACATCAACTTGAGTTGTTGGAGAATGAGCTAAATAATATATGTTGAGCTTACAGAGCTAGAGGAGGTCTAAAATGAATCTACATTGGCCATGGAAGCACATCAAGCACAAGTGAAGAGATCTTTTGAAAAAAGAGCTTCTTCAAGAATTTTTATTAAATAAAATTTGGTCCTCAAGTGGGATAAAGACAAAGATAAGCCAAGAAGGCATAAAAAGTTTTACTTTCTCTAGAGTGGTCCATATACAATCTCCAATTGTAAATCCCATAATGCCTTCCAACTTGTAAAATTGGATGGCGAGGAGCTTCCTATCCTAGTTAATGGGATACATTTGAAACATTGCTATTAAGGAAGCTAAGCTCCCTATACATAATTAGTTGTCTTTTTTTCCTCCAAGTGTTGTTCTATCACATTAGTTTGTTTTATTTTGTCCCAAATAAGTGCTTTGTTTGCACATTTGTTTTTTTAGGTTAGTTTCCTTGTTTTGTTTGTTCCCTTCCCTATTTTGGTGGAATTCACTGTCTTTACAAGTCAAAAGGTTTCTTACGGTCATAGAGTATATTTTTCATTATTTATGAGATAAATAATTTGTAAATTATCCAGTTCTCAAACATAGTAGGCATGCTTCCCAATTGAGTCACCAAAGATGCTGGCCAAATTTGGCCTACATACAACAATTTGATGGATTTGGGGAAAGAAGATGAATAGGTTCCTAGTTGAAGAGTGATCCAATGGCATAAGGAGAAAATAAAATTTAGGAGAAGATCAAATCACTTTAAAATATTTTGAAACACTTTAAGTAATCTTAGAGTGTAAATTTGGCAATCTTAACGGACCAAACCATCATGGCACATCATGCAAGAATGAGAAAAGGAAACTAGTTTTGCATTTAATAATTATAATTGACAAATATACTAGAGCCAAATAATTACATGATCATGATGTACTTTTCCTCAAGATCATCCTCTATAAATTTTGTATCTTGATGAGCTTTCTATTTCAAGATATAAGCATCCAAAGTTGAACTTGCAGAGGGGAATGTGCATGTAGAATTTAAATTTGAGCCTTGTGAAATAGCCATTTGAGTTCAAATATTCAAAAAATTGAAGATATAATGGTGCATATTCAATAATGAATAAAATAACTAATGGTTCATGATGATTGATAGATCTAGTGGGTCCAAGCAAATCTATGGTGCACGTTTAATCATGCAAAAGTAGATCAATGGTGAGCAGTGGGTCAAAAGGTCAGCAGATCCTAAAGTCAAATACACAAGTGATAAGTCTCTTAAGCATGTTAAACTAGCATAATATCTATGGATTACATTAATTCATATAGAAATAGATCTATGGTGCATGTTTAATCACAATAAAGAAGATCCAACAGTGCAAAAGTAAGCTAATCAACAATCAATATTAAAAGTCAAAGCTAAGGGACTTCAAATGGAGGTTAGATATAGTTCAGGTCAAACTAAGATTAAATATTTTAAGGGGATGCCATGAATTTAGACATGTTAGATAAAGTATTTCACCACCCCAAGTAGGTAAACACGCAAATGCAAGATTGAATGTGATTTGGATAACCATGAGTAGACCACTATAAAGTCATCCAACACCATTAAAGCTCAATAAAACCTTTCATAAAGCTTTCAGACATAGGTTTTATGTCTCATTTAGATTCAATAAACCTAGGATATGGATCTAAATTTACAATCATGACTACATAATAACCAATAAGGTGATCGATTTACATCCATAATAGAACTATATTAAGGATTTAGAAGCAATGGCATAATGGTGATTGCATAAGGAATGTCAAAAAAAAAATCAATGAATAAGCTCAATTAACTACCTGATATCATGAAGAATAACAAGCATGATTGAAGAATACAGTGGAGCATTTTGTGTTCCTAAGTCCTTAGGGACTCATTCCTACTTGATGGATTATGACTTAACATCCTCAGATTGAGGCTAATCGATAAAAAATGGTTGAGCTTCATTTATTAATTGCTATCTATTTAGTTCCCTCTCCCTCTCCCTTCTATATATTACATTTTAGTTCTCATTGGAAAGGGATAACTCTTAGATATTTCTCTTAGAGGCAGAGACTCTTAAGCTTTGGCTATGTCAAATTTGTAATGTAACACCTATTTGATGTAATAGAGACTAAATTCCTCCATTTGTAAGCTGAATTGAAGTGTGTCGTATGAGTTGATTGATGTGGTTAAGTGAATCCATGCTTTCCTTTTCCTCTATCTAAATTACCTCACATTCATGAAGTGTATAATATCTCTCATATGTCATTATAAGTGCATATATAGTCTGTTGGTTAGTTTGGAAGTGGAAAATTACCCTCCCATGGTAGATTAATATATATTTATTACCTTTTAGTGAAATACTTATGTGGAAGCTATTCAAAGAGTGAATGAAGTGATGTTTAATAGTCTTGAAAGTGTTTCATAGTGTGTATTGTGTAGACATAAGTGTTTAAAACATTGGTGCATCACCTCGTTCTTTCATGTTTTCATGATATTAGTTTCATTTTCTATCCCTTTTCCAAGTCATAGGTTAGTTTAGGTGATAAATCCAAAAGGAAGTCGACCTTCTCTAGAATATCAACTTCACCATAAGACACCCACATCATGAGGTTGTTCCCATTTTATGGCTTAGTTGGAGGTATCCTAAAGAACTCCACATGGGTGCAAATTAAGACCACAACACTAGCCAAATAAATCTGGACTGTGGGCTTAAAAATTATTGGCTTGTATTTATTTAAGCCTCATGAAAGTTGTATATATTTTTTGCATAATTGAGTGAATATTAGTATCTATCCATAATTGTAGGTGTTGTGTTTGGTATTACATTGTGTCATTCCTATCTTTTGGAAAAAATGGGCATGACATTTTGGTATCAGAGCATCAAGTTAAACTCTAAGAGCTTTGGGGATGTTCTATATGAGCTCATCACCCTTATAACTATGGTTGATTATGATTTGTGTAAATTGATTATTTGTGCATTACTTGCTCATGATGTTAAATCTTGAATTATGTAGACAATATGTCATAAGAGGAAGGCATACAAAAATGCTACAGGTGGGCATCACCAAGATCCTCTAATTATGTAGCTAGTTGATATCCATGTTCACATTATTGAGACCTTGCAGTGAGTGATGGATGTGCTAGAGGAAATTTTACCCCAAGTTTCTATGCTATAAAAAGGAGACTCACCACCCCAGAGAAGGGATGGATAGGTAGGGAAACCTACAGAGTCTAATCATATAAAGAGAAGTAGGAACCACCTTTATAAGGAATATAGGAGGTGTGACACTCAGACACAATCCCCACATGTAAAGGATATGAGTTTGGGACCATGTAAGTTCTAATGAACACAATCAGGAAGAGACACAATCATGGGTGCTTACTTCAACTATGAGGTGTTGACCATTATGCAATAAATTTCCCTAAGGACATTTGATTAGGGGTTACTAGAGCCTTGATAGGGGTAGCTATGAGAACCAAATTTTATTACCCTATTATACTTATTTTGATTGTTCTATCATGATAAACATATATACCTATGATAAACTATTATATTAAAAGGACAATGCACCTTCTTATTAAGAATCCCTAGGTAATACACACACACACACACACACACACACACACACACACACACACACACACACACACACACACACACACACACACACACACACACACACACACATATACATACATACATACATACATATATGTGTATATATACATACATATACATACATACATATAAATATAAATATATACATACATACATACATATATATGTGTGTGTGTGGTGTGTGTGTGTGTGTGTGTGTGTGTGTGTGTGTGTGTGTGTGTGTGTGTGTGTGTGTGTGTGTGTGTGTGTGTGTGTGTGTGTGTGTGTGTGTGTGTGTGTGTGTGTGTGTGTGTGTGTGTACATACATATATACATATATATACATACATATATATATGTATGTATGTATGTATATACATACATACATACTCTCTCTCTCTCTCTCTCTCTCTCTCACACACACACACACACACACACACACACACAAATGTACATGTAAGTATGTGTGTGTATGCACATGTTGCTTGCACATTTTGAGCGTTTGGTTGAATTAATATATTTTGAATATGATGTTACCATGCTAATAAGTGGTTATGAATCTAAATGAAGTTAGCTTCTAATGCTTGAAATAATGCTCAAATAATGTTAAAATTTAACCAATAACTATAAAAAGGTTGTAATGATCCCTCTTTTGATATTTTGAAATTCCTTGGATACATCGAGGCATATGTTTGGATTGTGGGAATGTTATAGAAAATGTGTCCTTGTTGTTTAGAGAATTGAAACCACTCAAGGAAACATGGGATGGTAAAACTTTATTTTTTATGTTATGACTTGTGCAATGAGTAAATATAATATTCTATTAAGCTAACTAGGATGAGTGGCAATCTTACATTTTGATTGTGAAGTAAGATAAATATCCTTGGAATAAACTTAAGAAGGTATGTATTTACATAATTATTCCTTCATGAAAAGAGCATGATATAGTTGGATAGCTTTGGGATGATAATAGATTCATTTATATACATGATTACATACTCATATTTTTTATTTACGAGTGCAAGATAAAATATTATGAGTGAATCTTCCTACTTATGAAGCATCTAGAATGCATTAAGCACTATGTGTCTATAGGAATCAAAATATGGAAGCCGTGGAGGTGCCCTTCTCTTGAAAGGGTAGCCCTACATCTCTCTTACCACAAACATTAGGTGGGACCTAATTACAATTGGAATATATATAAATTATCATGTTGAAGTAGGCAAGGCCTGATTTTAATTCTAAATCACACCTTGGTAGGTGGTGAATATAGATGATCTATAAGTATGACCTCCAAAGAGGCATAAGGTACTAGCTACTAGACAATATCCTTTTATGTAATGACAGTGGTATAGTACCCTCCTAAATATTGTTCCTAAAATTAATAATATCATTTTGTATAGTGGTAGTGGTGTAACACCCTCCTAAATATTGTTCCTAAAATTAGTAGTATCATTTTGTGTAGTGGCAGTGGTGTAGTGCCCTCTTACATGTTATTACTTGTAATCAAACAACAATGCATTTGACATGATAAATCGATAATTGTCTCCATGAGGAGTTTATGTCTAATGGCTGGTGGGACCAATGCCCTCTTACCTTATTCCTTATTCCCTTTTAGTGAATCCTTAAGTCATATATTGATCTATTGTGATCTGATTTTTGTTAAATGTGTTTGCTAAACTTATTTTGAGTTGCCTAAGCTTTTATTTTATTACTTGAAAACTAACATCCTTTCCTTATTTACTTCAAAAATTTTGAACTAAAGGTTGATCATGGAATTCATTGATGAATTTTAAGTTGGATTTGATTTCTTTATTGAGACTACTTGGTCTCCTTTTATTTATTTTGCACTTACATAATCAACTGATGTCTCTTCAAGTGATTGTGATGCTTTCTTGTTCTAGTTTCATGTTTTAGTATGTGCATAATTGTCACTTTAGGTGAGTATAAAGGAGAATAAGTAGCATGAAAATTATAGCTAAGTGGGTTGTGATGGGAACTTATTTCATAAATTCAATATCCCATCCTTTCTCATCCACTAGATGTGGTGGTTTTAGATACCAAGGTGTCTCAAGAACACTGAGTGTTTCTTCATTCTATGCATTGGATTGGTAGGGGGACCCATATCCTGATATCCCCTTATGTATCAATAATTATCTTCAATCTACATTTCACGGGTAGGTGGACCCATATCCTAAGAGCCCCTTACATATCAACTATTAGCTTATTCAAGGAAATAAGTTTCATTTCATGATTAAAAAAAAATGGCATAAGTCATCAAAAGATTTAATTTTTTTGAAAATAATGGACTCATGTGATGGAAAAAGTAAACTTTGCTTAAATATGTCTTAAATCTCTTTATATGCCACTAGATTTGTCATTTCGGCCAACATTTTTTATCTTAAAATATATTCATTGATAGGTTCATTGGTTCCTTATTTTATCTTAGTAATTTGTGCATATGAAATATTTTTAGTGATGTTTATAGATAATGTGATAGAAACTAATACGCTAGTGGTATGAAATATTTCATTGATTTGATTGGTACATCATAGAGACATATTAAATCATAGTCCTTTAGGTTCTTTAGAAATAATTTGGTCAAAGTTATATCATTTGAATCATAATCAAGACATGCAACATATAAATATCAAAGTTGTTTTTCGTGATCACCCTTGGCATCATAAAATTTAAGCTTGGGGACAACAAAATTAGTTGGCAAAGGATGCAAATATATCTCAGGTGCTATATAATTATGTAATACATCTTATGAATCAATAACATGAACTGATTTCAAATATTTTTATTCAATGTTGGTAACCTTAGCTTCCAAATCTTGAATAACTTGGAGGAGAGTTTATATAGTAGACCCATTAAGATTAATATTTGATATTTGAGAAGTCACCAAAGGGGATGAAAACACCATTTGTATGGATGTAGGTATTGAAACTAGTAATTGGGTTGAAGTATTAATTGTTTTCATGGAGGATGTAGCCATAGTTGTTTGATATTCAGGGAACAATGGTTTGAAAACATATCATGTGCCCCTATTAGATTTAGTAGGATTTTTCTTGCTCAAGGGGAGGGATAGTTAATTTATGCCTTTTACATTTTTATTCTCTAATATAGTATTAAGTATCTTGTGGTGATTTTTAGGATTTTCACGAATGCATTCTTGAAATAATTTAATATATTTAACTTGTTCTTGGTAAACTTGTTCATTTTCATTATGCTCATGTGTTTCATTATCCTCACGATCAGATTCATCTTCTATGATTTTTTTTTCATTATGTGGATCATTTTAATTATTGGCACTCTCATTATTAGTATAATTTGGCATAGTATTAGCTTTATACATGTTATGTGGCCCATGGGAAAGCTCAAGATGTGCAATAGAAAGACCACCTAATCTAGGATTATGCCCAAGTTGCATACAAATGATATATAAAATATGAATAAGTATAATAATTAAAAACCATAAAAGGTTGAAAACCCTAGAGAAAGGTAGGTTTTACATGAGAATATCCAAAGATCAGGTTCACCAAATGTTTAACCTTTTTTAATATTTTTTGGATGTGAGGGTTAAAGGCTAGAATAACCTATACACAAGGATGAATAAAATTATTCTAGAGTAAGCCGATTAATTACAAAATTTAGATAAATGAATATTCTAAATTAAAATGTTGAGTTATGCTAAATTTAGAAAGTACACTCAAAATATTAATTTGATTTCATAAACACAAATAAGAGATAATAATTAGCTTATTTTCAAAATTTTAGGTATATTTGAGAAGTGTAGAGATGGAAAGATATAGAAACAAGATTATATCCAATCATTAGGTTCTAAAAATATTATTTTTAGAGGCTTGGACATTTACGTCAACCTTGGGATACTTGCATAGATGTAGGTTTCATGATATCAATATAATTATTTAGTATAGAATATTCACTATATTATGGAGTGCATCTAGAGATTTATAGGTTTTTTGTCACCTTTTTGTTGATTTTTTTTCATACACATTAGTTGTAGATGATTGTTTATGGATCAAATCCTAGATCTTCACCTTAGTTATTTATCTTTCTAAAAATGGGTTAATGGGATCATGGTGTCTTACTAACCCAATGACCCCTCTATAAATGGTCACTACCTACATAGCCAATACTTTGAAGAGGGCCTTAGGCATTTTTAGTTCATCCCTATGTGTTGGCTTATGCAGGCACAAGGGTGAAAGATACTATATGTAAGGGCATGTAATGTTATAGCTTGTAAATTGAAAAATATTTTTCATGGATTTTTCTTTGAGTGCTTCAAACATGTAATATGACTGCTCCTATGATTGTTATGAAAATAGGGAAGAATATGGTAGTATAACTCAATTGTGTAATTGATTGAATGAGCTTGAATAGGCGATTGCTTGGTATTTACTAGATGATTAATTAGTAGGCTTAGGTTTATATTTATACCACACCTTTTGTAAATATCTCATGATAGGGTGAAATAAGACAAATAGTCCAACCCATATATTTTAAAATATTTTTAATTTGGATGGTTTTTGAGGACTAGGCACTTGATAATAATATATACACTTGCATCGATGTAAGTGTCCCTATGTGGGATCAATACATATCAAAATTTCTATTTTAATAGCTTAATTAAAATATTTCAAGTCATCTTAAATTAAAAGGGTTAAAAAAATTCATTAATATTATATCTATACATGAAACTTATATGTCATGCATTACATATGTTATATGCATGTCTTGATTTAAAAATGCATTACTATGATGACATACTCTCCACATGTTCACATGATTATATATGATGTTATCTTCATACATAAAATGATATAAGTATTCTAAATACTTTATAGGATTATAATATTTCTCATATATATAGGGAAGGTAATGTTTTCATATATGCTATGGTGAATTTGGGAAATAATAGCAGTGATTAGCAGTGTTAGAGGCTTGTGTCTAGGTTACCCCTTGAGATTCAAAATATTATTAATAAGGATGGTATCACATACAAAAATTAGTTATTATGGGATCCTTGTCATTAGCACTCTTTGGCTTAGTGAAGGTGGCTATTTATTATGACAAGATGATAAGTTTGTTGAGGAGTCTAGAGTTTTTGAATTTCAAACTTAGTATGGTGGGAATAGGATTTTAATTTTTCAATTTCATTAAAGTGGGTCTAAAAATAGGAAAAGAGGAGATCTGACTAGGAAAATCATTAAGATGATAATAGGATATAGAAGGGATATGATAAAGGCTTGTATAAATGAAGGGATTATTAGGAAGCTGAGTAGATAAGACATTGGTAGATGAATAGATCAAATGATAGCTTGGCTTGAAATAATGTTGAGGAGGAAAAATATTGATAATCAAGTCAATAAGAGGATAGGTTAGCCAAAAAGGAGGATGAGATGGCACATGATGTTTAGGAATGATGATAAAAGGATAGGATGGCCTAAGAATAATCATTTCCCCACAATACCCATCTCTTGTGATCATCATTTTTGCTTAAGGTGGTGAGCGTGGGTCTTTTTTGAGGATGATAACTAGGGTGGAAAATGTAATGCCAATCTCTAAAATTATTATGCTATCATTTTTGGATTTTTATGGCTTAGGAGCTAGTGGAAGTATTTTGAGGGGACTATTACTACTATAAGGTATATTGCTAAATATTCTTTCATTCCATTTAATATTTTTCCCTAGCTACACTATTTTTAGGGTTTTAAAATGGGTGGTAATATTATTAAGATTGAGCCGACCTCCCCTAAAGAATTCTGCTAGTATCCTATGGTCTGACACATTATATAGGAGGGAAATGTGGCTTCTTTTCTTAAGGTTATGAATGGAAATGATAAGAATTTATCTCACCAATTTACAGAGTCTTAAGAGGAAGATTCTAGATTGGTCCATTTAGGAGGCATTGGTTTCAAAGTCTTAGAAGAAGTGATAGGACAAGCCACAGGGCTCCCCATAAAAGGTAGAAAGTATTATAGGTGTAGTAGGGTGTTAGACCCTAAAAATATGGTGATTTTTTTAGAGAAGGATAATTTAATAAGAAAATTCATGGGCTGTTTGAAAGGGAGAATCTATCAAAGCCATGGGGGAAAATCTACCTCATGACTATGAAATACTTCATGCTCAAGGGTATATTTAAGGTATTTTATCATTACCATTTTTCCTTGCTTAATAATTTTAAGAATAGAATGGAGATCAATTTTCCATTCTTCTTATTATCCTCTTTGGAAAACTCTATTAATCATGTCAAGGAATCCCATGCTAAAAAATCCCCTCTCATTCCCATTTACTAAGCCTTCATTCTGAGGTTGTACCAATTTCATTTGGCCTTATACCCATCAAAATCTATTAAATTCTATTTTTTGGAGGATAACCCCTCAATTCTGTCTCCTGCTGTCAAAGGTAAAGACAAGAAATCCATTAGAACTCCTAAAATCTCCTCTAAAAACCTAAAGGGGGGCCTCAAGATTGAGGAATGTAATATTCTTGTTGGGACCCAAACCTCTAATTCCAAACTTAAATCTTTAAAGAAAGCTAGTGGAAAACTTGTGACCCCTATCTAGGAGACTGAGGTGGATATGGTGGTGCCCACTAAAAGGGAAAGGAAGGTTGGGGAGGATGAGGCCAATGTGTATAAGAAGGATAGAATCAAGAAGGATGACTCTGGCTAGGTTGAGGAGATAGTCAAAGATTTGGACCCTAGTCCCAAATGGGAGGGGAGTGATCATAGGGGTGGTGTTGAGAACCCTGATGGAATAAGACTTTGTAGATCTAGTTGTATTTCTAGAATCCCATCCATTGACGCTAAGGGAATTGAAATTTATAATGAATTTGAGTCTTTTGAGGATTTCATGTGGGAGGGAGAAGATGAAACACCTACTAAATCTATACATGAAGAGGAAAGAATAAGCCATTTTGATGAACTAAAAAAATCTAGCTTGAAGGAGATGAAGGAGGCTACTGTTAAAGCCCATGGCAAGAAGAAGGGAAATTACTCATTGTGTGTTAAGACTACTAATGAAATTATGGAGTTTAAAGATAAGATGGATAAGATGAAAAATAAATGGTGGGTGTTGATAGAATTTTTTGCCAAAGCTCTTCACCATGTGGCTTCAATGTTTGCTATTGTCAAAGACTTTCATGATAAGGTTAGGGATGTGGGGGTGGAAATCCTCAGTGATTACAAGGACATGGTCAAGTTTTTGGCCAATTATGGGATTATTGATAGTACTTAATATTCTTATTGTCTTTCATGCTTTAGTGTTTTTTCAAATTTTGTCTATTGTTCAAGTGCTGGTAATGTATTGTTTATGGCTCCTTTGAGACCTTTTTGCCCTGGGGGTTATTTTGCATATAGTTCAGGGCCCTTTTTTCCTATTGAACTTATCAAAAACATGATATAAGTATTTATTATTTTTATTTGAGTGAATTAAATGACAATACCTCATCTCAAAAGTGGGGTATTACATTTGGATTATCATAGAGACATAAGCTTCCATAAAAAACAATTGGATTAGAGTATAGATTTCAAAGATTTAGAATGGTTTATATATCATATAATTTAGTCACATTAAATATGTTGGTACATCAATAAAAATTATGGGGACATATGCATAATTTATAGGATTAAGAATAAAATGTCTCCACATGCACATACATTTGAGATATAGGTTCTCAAATTTATCATATAAGTGCATAATATTATATCTCAGTTGGTACAGACTCATAGGGTATGGTACTATTTCATGCACATAAACAAGAACATAATTTCTAGTTGAATGGAAAATGATTAGCACTCCACTTCACACTTATCAAATTTGTGGTCATGTTGGGGAAATTAACATTTTTCATTCCATTTAAATATTCCATTGTTTATTCTAAATTAATTCACTATACAATCAAACCCATGTTCATGATGGGGGAATGAACATTATTCATTCCATTTCAATCTTATATTTTCTTTACATGGATAGAATCTGAGTGAAATTGAGAAAAAATATAGAATTGAATATATAAGCCATATGTAGTGGTTGATTCAATTTCTTTGAGATATAACCCATATTTATACTTCCCTCTTCCTTACCTTTATATTTATTTAGGTTAGTACATTGTGTACTTCTCCCCACATACATGAGGGTTGGGGCATGTTGCATTCTCAACCCAAGGGCCTGCATAATTACACATGTTTTTGGAAAAATCACCCCAACTCTCCATGTGATTTTGTAAGGAATCAAAAGTTATCTAATGATTCAATAATGAAGCATAATATATAAAACATTACAAGGCATACATAGTTTTTATCAACACATATTTTTACTCATTCCTCTACTCTTTGAAATTTCCAAAAATTCAATTTCATATTAAAAATGTCAATATATGGACATTGACTACACATGATTGCAAAATTTTATATTGAGTAATATGCACAACTAGAGATTAATAACAAATACAAAGTGTGTTATATACAATCAGGTGTAACTTATCCTTTTAATTTAACAATTTCCTTACTAGAATAAAATGGGTCCATTTGTAGATACTAAAATCTAGTATTAAGTACTTGAAAATGAAAATATTGACACACATTTAACATGCATTACTTGATCACACAAACATAATCCTAACTTGTCATTATCTGACACCTACATACTACCTTAAGAGTTTTAACCTTCCATTTTGTTGTTATACAACAATATAAACCTCACTATGTTTTCAAATCTACTTAATATCTTACATAGACATCTCTTGATATTTAGTTCAATACACCTTTATATAGGTTAATTTCATCAATATTTACAATCAATACTATCTTTATCTAGTTAAAACTAATCCTCTCTTGGCAATATTTAATTTTTAAAATTAAACATTTCCTAAGCACAAATCAAGGTATCACTTTATATAAGACTTGGCACTTATTTGGTACACATCTATACACTATTGCACATAAATAAAAATTTCCTTATTCTTCCCATACATTGATCATGAGGATTATTCACAAGCCAAGTTTGAATCATACCAAATACAATTCAAAGCAAACATTGTAAAGTATCAAATACAAATCATTAGCTACATGCATATATATAGAAGGAGAAAAATTTCAAAATCACAATAGCAGGAGAACTATGCATGGATTTATTTCCTTCATTAGAGTATTAAATATGTAGTTAACGTTAAATCATTAAAATAATGTGATTAAGGTAAGTTTATCCCATTATACTTGATTAATTTTTTTAGGTTTCTATCCCTCACAAGCATACCAAGGGTTTCAAGGAAAATGAGGCTATTTTTTGGATTTGAATGCATCATCATATGTCATATAGAGATATGATAAGGTGACCATATGTTCATAATCCCCCCATTTATTTATAGGTCAATACTAAACAAAAATGTTATTAATGATAATTGATATTGATCCAACTTGATACAACCAACCCCATATATAAACACATTTTCTAAACAATTAAAAATCACATTCCAAGTTTAATCTAATTTTTTATTCTAGAATATAGTCACAAATAGATAGTCAAACAAAAAATTTAATTATTCATCCCTTTGTTTTAATTATAATATTTATCTATGCCACTTTCCAAATCAGTGCAACCTATTTCAAACTTTTATAGTCATATTAATTATTAAATGACATATTTAGTATGTTGAATTTACATCCTATTTTATATTATATTAGGGTTTTTAAAACCATAATAGGGTAAAATAACAAAATATTTTATCTTTTGTAGGAATGTCCAATTGTGCAAGTCACTCAAAACTAAAACTTGTAACAAAAATATGTAGTTAATGTTCATAGATTGAATATTGAAATCTAAACTTAAAAATTTAAAATTAAAGAGGTTGGAAGGAGTACACATATGTGACGGTGAAAACCATGTTTCCATTGAAAGATGTTGGATATGATGTTTTTTTGAATAATTTGAGAACTTGTGCTTCTTTTCTGAAGCACGTGGAGAGTTGGGTGATTGTGCCCCAAATATGTGTAAATATACAATCCCTTGGGTTTGGAAGACAACATTCTTAAACCATCATAAATATGGGGAGTACATAATGCACTAACTAAAATAATTATATATAAATTAAATGGGGAACTAGATGATGGATTTGATATAAGTAAAATTAAATAAACTACTACAAATGGATAATAGATTAAATTTATAGTTTCACTCAAGTTCACTCCATGTAAAACAAATACATGATAAAAAGAGAATGAAAAATATTCATTACCAAATAATTAACACAAATTTAATTATATATTTCCACTCAAGTCAAATCAGTGTAGAATAAATGCATGATCAAAAAATAATGAACAATTTTCATGCCCCCATCATGACCTCAATGTTAATAAGGGTGAAGTGGAATGATAAAACCATTTATCATTCAAATTATAAACTATATTATTATGTATGTGCTTGAACCATCATCATGATTCATTCATATGAAAATACATATGTGTTTGAATTAGTATCATGCCTCATGGATATGAAAATATGTATTTGTGCATGAACTAGTATTATGCCTTTTGAGTATGTAACAATAGAGATATAATACTATACATCTATATGCCAAATTTGATCATCTATATTTTAAATGTATGTGTATGAGTAAACATGTAATTTATATTCCTATAAATTGTGTAAATGTACTTATGCATATGCACTTAAGTGTATGAATATATATTCAACTCTATGTAAAATGAGTGCATATGCATGGCATATTCCCCCATGATATATACTAATATATTACTATTTTTAATGTAACTAAACCATCTAATAGATGAACCATTATAAATATCTAAAATATGTACTCTAAATTTATTTTACAATCATGGAGGCTTATATCTCTAGTACAATCCCACGACAATTCCCACCCTTTTAAGATGAGGGATGTGTCTTGTAAGTTACTCATCTCAAAAGAAGAGTTAATTGTATCATGTCACGTGTAATGATAACATCATGTATAATCATGTGAATGTGCAAATATTATGCCATCATAGGAATGCATATGTAAATCAATGCATGTATTTGACATATGTTACGTAGAACACATAAGTGTCATGTATAGATATATGTATTAGTCACATATTATTAACCATCACTAAAAAATAATTGAATAAGACTATGTAGTAACATTGCATGATGTGGATCATGGAACCACTTGATCTTCACACACTCAACAAGAATAACAAGCTAAGTATTTAGTGTCACACAAAATATCAAGGGCCATGTACAAGGGACATGAATATGTCACAACAAATAAGGTCAATGGCCACATGTAAATGACATAAAAATGTCACAAAAAAGGGAAATAAGCATATTACATCAATTAAGGACAAATTCTACACATAATATATAAGAACTAACTATAATACCATGTAATAGAGTAAAAACATTAGTGAGGCATCTCACAAGTAAATATTAGTCTACACTATCCATATGCATCAATGTCACATCTTAGTATAATAACATACCCATGAAATGTTGTGTAAGATATGAGTAACTAGAAGGACATGTGTAATAAATATATGTAGCTCAACATTGTAAATATGTCATGTAAAGATATAACCTTTGATAGTGAAACTCATGGAATTATATTCCCCTAGTGTCAACATGGTCACTCAGTAGAGAAAAGTCCAACATACATATGTTCATGTGTAACCTAAATGTCTTGCATCATACTCATATAACTATAGACACATAAATATGGACACAATTCCTTGATAATTATAATTCTTAGCACATCCTAAATCACATGGATTTTACTCAATTACATTCTTATTTTCCATTCCTCTAAGTGATTTATCTATATGTGGGTTTGACCCTTTTATTTACAATTACTATTACAAAAAACTCTCAATGTTAAATGTTCAATCTATCTCAAATCACCTTTAGACTATCTCCAATATAATATAACTATCCTTGATCCTTCTAAACATGCCCATTCTATGAATATTGAATTGTATTTTCTCTTATATTCTTATAGTGGCCACATCTTGTGTCAAATAACAACTAGTTTTTTACATTCAAAATAGCCTTTTGGGTCTTTTTTCATGTTTCACATGGTTGACTAAAGGAAATTATAAAAATATTTTCCTATAAATACAAGTCAAGATTCACTCATTGCCCCCACTTTTTATTCACTTGGTTAAATCATACATACTACTGCACATTGATAAAATATTCTATATTCTCTCCAAATTCAAGACCATTCACATAGCCATAAGCCAATTAAAGATCATTCTAAATTAATTCAATATCTATCATTGTCAAGTATCAAAGCCATTTTTGTTGCATATATATAGTCAAAGGATCACAATTACATATTCAATCTAGGTGGGATAGTTACATGGACTTGATTTCCTTCCTTGGAGTATTAGATACATAGATAATGGTCAATCATTAAGGGTGAATGAGATAAACTTAACCCATTTCATTCCCCTCTTTTATTTAAGGATTTAAAGCTATAAAATTATTAAATGGTTTCAAATACAAGAGAATATAAATAATAATTTATATGTTTCCAAACCCTAACTACGATATCTCATAATTATCAACATCCACAAGTGTATAAGGTGTAATAACTATTTATTCTACATATTTATTTGGGACAAGTATGCATTCAAAATACTCAAGTGCACTACACTTTTGTGCACTTATAGCAGTCCTATCAAAAAATATCTTTTGATTATATATGTAATATGTCATTTCTATAAAAAATATTTCTTCTTATCAATATCCTATCATATTCAATTAGGATAAGTCTAAACTCAATGAAATAAATCATAATACATCATATTCCACTTAAAATGGACCTATCTAGATTCTATTCTAATTCCTACACCTATATAGTCACCTCTTCTTTTGATTTTCACTATCAGATAGTCATAAAAATCAACGTAATTTATGTGCAAGCTAAATATATTTGTTCTTAGTATTTTATAAAAATATCAACTTTCCATACTAAATTATTTATCAAAATAAAAATAGTTGAATATTGTATATATTTAACATTCTGATATTTCTAATTTTACACCTAGTAGCATACATTAAAAAATTATTTATTTTATAAAAAATAATATAAACCATATTGTGAACTTGAACTATTATTTTCAAGCCTTTGTTTTTCTAATTTAGATTTTCAATTTTAATTTTTATTTATTTTACTATAAATTATGTTCCAATAATTTTAAAACCATAATGTATTGTAACTTAAAATAGATCTTTGGTTGTGAACTCTAGCACGATGTGAATATATATATTTTTGATTGTAGGAAGTCAAGGGATTGAAGGATATACCTATTGTCATAATTCCATCTAAGAATGTGCCTCATCAAATTCAAATGTATGGTTATCTACATCATTAAACATGGAAGAATAACTTGCTAAATTTGAAGAAGGATACCATGTCTAATTTCTAATGGTTTAAACTTTAAATCTAGATGCTTGGAGGAAGGAGCCAGTACTTTATCATTAAACCTGTACAGTTGCGAGACATTCATCACATCAAAGTAAGGCAACCTGTAAGTAACAATTTAGTGCTGCTATTACCACTATTGCCAATGATTCTGAAAGGAAGAGAAACCATGTGGTTTAAGAAGGTTAGGAGAGACAAGTAAGACCTCATGTTGGTGGCATTGCAGTTGCCTAGACATGCCTAAATTTGGTAGGGATTTCAAATATGAATAAATCTGTCAGTGAATAGCTATAACTATGAAATCCTATTCTGGTAGGGATTTTGAATATGAATAAATCTATTGGTGAATAACTATAACTAGGAAATTCTATTCGGGTTGCTATAATAAATATCAAAGGGAGTAATCACTCTGAGCTTGGTTTAAGAGCTTTCTTCCCCCACCCGTAATAGAAAAAATTATTACACAAGTAACCCTAGTATATTTAGTCTCTAAAAGACCACAAGTAATAACATTCATTTCCTTGGAATTGTACTCAAATAAATTTTTATCTACAATACTAGATAGAGGAATAGTAGGAGCAACATAACCATCCACAATAAATTAGAATACATCAAACCCTAGGGAATAATCTATGTCCTCATTTTAGCACTCCAAAATTAATAATTGGATCCATTGAACATCAGTGTTTTCTTAGTAGAGAAACCTCCTTGATGACTACCCATATTGTACCATGGATCACCTTTAAGCTATTAAGTCTTTACCAAAGGAACTAATATAATACCAATTGTTAGAGGTATAATCACTAGGGTGAAATAGTGAGCCCAAATAATCCAATTTCAATTAAAATCACTTTCAAGTTCTAAATCAATTACCATAAGGTTTCATGAAGCATATACATCATTCATAGAAATGAGAAAGAGAGACAATACATGATCAATGATGAAGCACATGACATGTGTGGGAAACCCTCTTGAGAAAATTGATAATATCAACTCCTTTGATGATCTATATCATACTATTAATGAGCATGAAGTCAATTTTATTACATAACATAATATCAAATATAATTTCAATACTCTGTCTACTTCAAATTTCAATTTTCAAGGAAAACTTAATCACAAGAGAAATAATAATAAAATTTAAAATGAGGCTAATGTTATATTTAATGTTTCATCATAACCACCACAAAAGTTTTAATTATAAGCTCTAGTAATGAGAAAATTTCTATGGTGACCTTCACCTCCTCATGTGATACTACAAAAATGTGTTGAATTTCATGTTATTAATCTTCCTCCACCATGAAAAATGAATCTATCTAGACCTCAATAAATAAGTTTTCATGGAAATGCATTTTATTATTATCATATATGTGTTTCAGATCTATTGTTATAGGAAAATTGATTTTCATTTTTACCTAAGTGGTGGTGCGAGGGGTACTACCCCAATACTTAAGCCATTAGACAACACTATTCATGAAGTTTAGTTTCCATATACCTGAAAATATATCTAAAATGTACAAGGTTATGTTTTCATCCATATGAAGCCTTCAACCCTTTATTTTTTTCATGCACTAGTAAGTAGTTAGCCTTGGGAAGTTACTATCAATGTACCGTATAGATGAGATAGTGAGGCTATGGTAATGGTGTAATCCTTCATAGTTAGTTCCTTGATGCCTATGCTCACTATTTATAACTAGGATAAGTATATTTAAGAGCCTATAAAGTAAACACACCTTACCTAGTTGAACCCATTATTATCTTGTCTTTTGTATGATTGGTTATTTTTTAACATTAATCTTGATATTTTTCATATTTTATATAATTCATTTTACCAAATACATAATAGATTATGAATATGAAATTACTAATGGTGTTAGTCCTTTAAATTTAATCTTCTCTATAAATTTTACACCTTATTCTTATGATAATTAATGGACTAATGATCATACATCTACAATATATGATGCTTCTCACATTAATCAAGAACATAATTGTAATAAACAAGACTATGAGTATGAAAATATTGATTAATGATATAATAATGAAAAGGAAAATGAGCTAATTAATCTATAAATTACAAAACCAATTATTCTATTGCGTTTTTGTTTTCATAAAGAAAAACAAAAAGGGCATAGTAATAAGGAATATCTTCTCTCTCTTAATCTCTCAAAAAAGTCAAAATATGAAGAATCACTATTTATGACATATTTTCTACCTTTTGACTTTACTCTTGCACTACATCACATTAATAAATACATGTTAAAAACATATATCCCTTACATATAAATAGTGAAGGATACAAGTGAATGTGTTAGTTCCTCTCTCTCTTTAGAAAAGGTAGATGATGTAGCCACATGTGAAGTATTTCATGATATGCATGATCTCTCTCTTCCCTTGGAAGCAATGAATAATGATATAACTTTATCTCCTTCTCTTGAAATAATAAAAGATACAAATTAAGGTGAATTAAAAATACAAAATGGCATTATTTGTTTAAATTTACAAAATAATGATAATGATTTTTTTTAATAATTCTCAATATAGTCATCTTATACCTATTCAATGCATGTTTCACGATAACACCAATTATGAGGATTCTCCATATTTTCCTATGTCACTTGATCAAATAAATTACAATGTCATTTTATACTTTTGTACAAGTTTTAAATGATAAATTATGCAATGATCCTCAAGTTTTTACTAATGTTATTTTATAATGAAATCGTCAACCATCCATTGACATTTTTAATGATACTATTGCACCAATGTTTCAAATAGATGATTAATTATAACCCATAAGTGAGCCTTTCCAAACCACTATCATTCATACTAGTCATATTATCTAAATGATGCATGTTATTAGAGACCTCTAAAATCATGTACTTGAACTCACATTATAAACTAGATCATGTTGTGTGAATGTTACATATAATGTTTTATTAGAACAACCCCTTCCATAAGTTGTATATGAGAATCCATATCCAAAATATTTTACATTTCCCCAATTACTAGTGTTTGATGGTTTTGGAGATACTTATACTTATTTGACTCAATACAACCTTTATGTTGGAGAATAGGGGAATGACATACATATTTTAATCAAGTATTTTTTTATAAGTCTTATAAGATATGATTTAACATGGTTTTATAGTTTACCTAATGACATCATATCTACCTAAAAAAAGTTATAGGAGGCATTCTTATATTATTATCATAATAACATGGTACCTAAACTTAGTTTTGAACATATATAAAGTTTACAACAAGGTCACAATGACCTCATTGAAAATTACATCTCAAGGATACTTTGTATTTATTAACTTATCAACCCTCATATTTGAAAAATCAATTTATATTAATTAGGGGAAATTTATCTTCATTCAAATAAGTATCCATGCATAAGCTTTACATATCTTTCGGGACATTATATATGGTTTCTTTAAAATATCTATGTAATCTAAATTACACAACATAAAAATTTATTGAATTGGAATTATATTCATTCAAGTAGTTATCAATCAACATAAGAATTAAAAATTAACATCTAAAATAAAGAACCTAGTTTAGGTAATTCATACAATATATAAGGGACTAGAGGTGGTTCTTATTAAGGAAGAACAAGTCAAGGTACTCCATAAAGGTAAGGAAACAATTTACACAATACAACCTACAAAAATTAAACCTACTTACAATAAGAAAGAACCACTAAAATTTTATAGATTCAAATATTGACCACATGATATTCTACACACATTATTCAATGAGAAGTTAATAACTCTCCCTCCTAATTTATATCATCTTCCTCATCATTAAGAGCACACAAAAATTAAGGCATTTTCACTTATCATGGTATTAATGGATACTAAGATCATGACTATTACGCATTGTGATAGAAAATTAAACAACTTTTAGATAAAAGATGTAATATATTTAAAAATATTAAAACCAAAAAGAGATAAAAATATCCATGATAATAACACATCTCAATATGTACAAACATGGATACCAAAGCAAATAAAATATCAACATTGATGGAAATAAATGTGTAGAGGTTTAAATTGCCTCTCTTCATGAGGCAAATATATGTAGGATGACACTTATTCAATATATAGGATATGAAAAACAACATTTGGGTAATATTATTGGGCAGAAATGTTACATTAGATCCATTGAGATACCCATAATGCTTTGGCTAAAAACATGTTCAATGATATTTCACATTGACCCTTCTTTGGATTAATGCACTACACAATTGGAAAAAGCATGGATGAGAGAAATGGAAGAAACATTGGGTAAATATAATAAATTTTCTATATTTGATCATGAAACCACCATCATAAAAATATCAAGAACATATGATTCTATGATGTAAGAGAAAATAAAATAAAATACTACTTTAGTTATTATTTCAAAATATATGGATAATACAATCATAGAAAAAACACATTAAATGTTACATTCATAAAACCAAAATACATTGGAACATTCAGTAACACATTATGGTGTAGTTGGATTTACATATATAAATACAAATAATACTTAGATCATTATTCTATAGTTATATAAATAAGAAGATGATTATGTTCCTAATTACAATGACATAGAATATTAGTATGACATTACATTATATGCAAATGACCTACATAAAAAAATCCCATCCCCATTAGTGGTTTAATGAATACTTTAAAATGTGATTACATATGTTATGAAGGTACTCCATGGGAGTGTCCCATGGACCAAGTTATTAGTTAAACAACACTAGTCTTCACTTTACATAGCTTCTTAATGCATGCCTCAACTTATTTTACATTTTATTCTTATATTTTGGTTCACATGTGTCTATTTACACTTTCATATACATTTATTATATCATTTATATTTTTCTCCCTCAACCCTTGACTTTTGATCATCTATCTTGACCCAAACATATGGGGCATGGTTATAGTAATTGACACATGTTTTGGTTTGTTCGGATCCCTCCCATATGTTTAAAGCCTTGATATTTCCCATGAACTTATTTAAAAATAAAATTATACATACATACATATATGTGTGTGTGTGTGTGTGTGTGTGTGTGTGTGTGTGTGTGTGTGTGTGTGTGTGTGTGTGTGTGTGTGTGTGTATTAAAATAAAAAACATTCAAAATATTTTCAAAAAATACAAAAAAATCAGGATCTAAGCATGACATAAGTTATAGTTTACTTATTTACACATGGTATTTATAACATATTTTAGTATATATCAAATTATTTTATATAAACATGCATTGATATATGAGTATGATGAAGGACATACTTGGTACATAAATTCTTAGATGTTGGACTCCTCCCTACCTAGTGGCCATGCATATGTTGGGTGAATCTAAATTATATGTTACACTATAATAGCTTATATCTATATATGATGACAAATACAATATTGATCTACATATATTACAAGTGTATTTATAATCACTCATATTTTACACTGTGATAGATATATATGTTACTTTGCTAACAATATGAGATTGATACATATGAATGGAATATACTAGTTTTCACTTCTTCCATGTTTCTTTGATGATATTTAATATTTTACATGATAGGCTAGATGTTGATTTCTTATTGTGTGTGGCCATTAGACTTTGTGTGAAAATTGTGTGAACATATATATGATATCATTGCTTGGTATGTGTAGCATTTGAACTTGTCCATTACTTTTGGCTTTATGTATATAACATTTAAATATGAGACATTTGAATATATCACTTGCATGTAACCCTTGGCCTTATTGTGTGAAATTACATGAAGTTATTTTTTATTGTGATTTTATGTTTGATAATATTGATTAGAGATACCATGACACATATCATGCATGTTTACTATGATTACTTAATTTCATGCTTCTTTACTAGATTTATCTAGACATAAAATTTGTATGCCTCATGTTCAATATGTTATATACATGATTCAATGACAATAGAAATTATATTATGACATACTTTCCACATGATGATATAATACTATATGATTATATATTTATCACATGGTACAATTAACTCTTATTTTGAGATGAGTGACTTGCAAGCTACATCCCTCATCTCAAAATGGGAGTATCACAATGGGATTTATATTTGGATCTGAACCTCCATGAAAAAATTTGGGATGGAGTACAGGTTCAAATGTTCAAAATTAAGGTTTTAAAAATAAAAAGTACATGTTTTCAATGATTTAAATCAAATTCAAAGATCAAATTCTATGACAAATAATAGGTTTTTTAAATATTTAAAGTAATTAAAAAATCAAACATTATCACATTAGGCATATGAAATCACTTTCCAAAGACTCAAATTACAAAATTATACACACTTGAAGGCATATGCAAGGGCATATGAAGAAATAATTAAAAAATCAAACTTACTGGTTACAAATACAATTGAAATTGAGCATATAGGTGCTTATCATTATATATCATTAGAAAGTTTAGGGGGTATGATGCTTATTCAAATTTAAGCTTAGTCAAAGTTTTAAAGTTCAAAGTTAAAAAATTAAAAGTTTAAAATTTAAAATTTGATAAATTAAAAGTTTAAAAGCTTTAAATTTGTGAAAAGGCATGAAACTTGTTCATGAAAATTTCAAAGTTCAAAATGTAAATATTAATTTCAAATATGATTCTATGAGAAATATGGTCATGATGTAGGCATGCATATTTATTCATTCTCTTTTGATCATGTAAAATATAATCTAGATCCATCTATAGAGGTGTGATTAAAAATTATGTAGGTGATACAAGTTTGATTATAGTGACACTCAATGGCCTTGGCATCACTTCTAATGAAACTAGTATGATTCAACATTTTTGGACTATTACATTTGGTATTACTCCCTATTCATGAGAGTTGGAATAATGAATATTTACAATTTGAGAGATTAATTAATTATTCAAATTTGGACTTGATCTCTCTTAGTTAACCATTGGTTGAAACTTTTGAAGTGAATCAACAAGGATGAATAGTTATTCATTAATAATAACATGCTACAGGGGAAAATAATTTCACATATGTACATGCGCACTCCTTCCTTAATCTCTTTTTTATAATTACAATTTCAAATTAAAGTTTTTTCAAGTTTCAAATGCACAAATGACTACTTCATGAGCTATTGTAGGTTTTTATAAATTTGAGTTCCCATATAATTGAAGTATCTTCTCAAATACAACATTTTTTATACACATACAGGTTCAATTATTTTCTCATTTACACTAGTGATTTCATTACTAGAATAAATGGGGGTAGGGAATGTTGACATATAAATTTGGTCACAAGTACTTGACAATGGCATATAAATTTATCACTCTTAAATATTAACTACTCATACATTACTCTTGTTCTCCATTCCTCTAATCTATTTATCTATATGTGGGATCGACCCTTTTGTTTATCATTCCTATTACATAGAACTCTCAATGTCAAATGCTTAATCGATCTAAAATCACCTTTAGATTGTATCTAATAGAGTAAAATTGTCCTTGATTCTAATGGATAGATCCATGCTAGGCAGACTGGATTGCACTGCTCTCATGTCCACTTATAGTGGTTACCTACCACACCAAATAATTATTAGTTTCCAAATGAATAACATCATCTTATATCTTCCCATTTCACATGGTCAACTACAGGAAATTGTCAAAATATTCACCTATAAATACATGTAGAGAGTTATTCATTATTTTCACTTTTTATTCAAGCATACATAATTCTACACATTGATAAAATTTATCTTTTTCTCTCCAAATTCAAGACCACTCACAAGGATCAACCATAATACAAGTCAATAGATTTATAAAATAAGTTAAGAGCAATCATTGTCAAGTATCAAAGCCATTTTATAGCTACATTAATATAATAAAATGAGCATAGTTTCAAATTCACTCTAGGTGGGAGAACTACATGAGATTAATTTTTCTCCTGAGAATATTGGATATATAGGCAATAATTAATAATCAAGGGGGTGATTGAGGTCAACTCAACCCATTACACCCCCTTTTTTCTTGTATGTTTTCAAGATATCAAAGTGACTTAAGGGTTTTCAATAAATGATAAGATAAATAATGATTTCTTTGTGGATAAACCCTAATTTTTATATCTCAAAATTCTCAACATCCATAGGCACAAAAGGTGCAACAACTAGTTTTTTTTAATAATAAACTCAGATAAGTTTGAGGTTAATAGACTTGAGTACACGGTGTTGCTATCCACATACAACAGTCTTGTCCAAAAATATATTATACTTCTTCCTCTGATATTTTATTTCTAAAATTATACTTACTCTTTTTTTCACTATAAATGTATTATCATAGTCAATTAGGATAAGTCCATAGTCAACAAAATATAACACACCACACCATCATCCACTTACAACTAACTTGTCCAAATTTTGTTTTTATTCTTGATTATAATATTGAGACTTTATAGTCACCTCTTCTTTTGATTTTCACTAATATATAGTTAAAGTAGTGAACCCAAGCCAAATATCTCTCTTCTTCATATTTTATAAACATGTCAACTTTCCATATTTAGTATTTATTCAAAAGTAAAATAATTGAATATTGTATATATTTAGAATTATGATATTCCCAATTTTACACCTATTAGAATGTATTAAAATTTTATTTTTTGATAAAATTACGGCAAAAAATATATCATAAAATGCATCTTTATATGAAATATAATATACCATCTACCAAACATGTGATAAATAACATATGTAAATAGTGTGATATAATAAATATGTCATTCTTAGGACCTAAAATTGATTTTTTTAATATTTTTAATGTTTGTGTATTTTTTAATTATTTGATTTTTATATGTTTTAAATATTTAAACTTTTATCTTAACACTAATAAGCAATTCCAAGTGACAAGACTTCAAAAATAATAATGTAAGGGAGCTAAACAATTTTTAATATGTGTCAAGGCATAGTGTGGACTAGATGTGATAGCATGGAAATGTGGGAAAGTAGAATTAACCAATGTGCCTCCATTGTATATGTGAAACACAAAAATGAATCTCAATAGTGTATGTGGAGATAAGTATTTGCATGCCCCTAGTGGGTAAGAGTCAATGGGTGTTCATTTAATATGTAGATATAAGTATATGTGATCATGCAAGCTCAATGGAGGCCATACCATGTATGAGTAGTTAATATTTAAGAGTGATAAATTTTCATGTTATCAATGATGTTCACTAGAATTATAATAATATAAAGGATATATCATATTAGATTACATGTCATGGATGTTTGATTCATGATAAACAAGTAGGAGGCAATGGCCAACTAAGAACAAAGCTAGGGGCTAGAAGAATAATATAGGAATAGAATGGATGAAAAATCTATAGGATATGTAAAATATATTATGTGTGGTGAAATAATCCATGGAATCACTCCAACCACTTGGAAATAAGAAATGTGCACAATATGGATCCTCATGAGTAATTAAATTTTAATGTTACAACTATGATATCGTACTGCTAGGAACACTTGTGCTAGTATGATTTACACTACATTCATTATCTTTCATAGAATATGTATGATAAATTATACCATGTATTAAAATTTATTTATCTATTGTATCATCCTTTGTACATGATTATTAATTGAATAAACAAATTCAATATCATTTTATTTCCTCAAAGATTTTACCTCTCTTGAAATGGAAACAATCAGACATTCATGTTCATATGTAACATAATCATGATCTTTACCCAATGTTTCCCCCATTGATATTATCCATAATATTCCTAGTT
Organism: Torreya grandis; assembly: GCA_037957365.1. Lineage (NCBI taxonomy): Eukaryota > Viridiplantae > Streptophyta > Pinopsida > Cupressales > Taxaceae > Torreya > Torreya grandis. The sequence goes on along the minus strand of JARHVA010001926.1, from coordinate 1,828,516 downwards.
TGCATTCTATTGATCTAAAGTATGCTCAATGTGAAATATAATGAAACATGTTTTGAGCCCAAATGTTACTGGACACTCCATGGATCCAATGTAATGTTGAGGCCTAGTACCAAACTTTTTATTTTCATACCCAAGGTATTGGATAAGTGCATGTTACATACATTTACTTCATGAAATTTTAAAATATATAAATAAGTGTATTTATTTCCATAGATATGAGGACTAAGAATCAAAGGTTCTAGATACGATGAATGATTTTTAGTTGAGTCCTTTGAAACTATACTTGTGACATTATCTTGTTTAGGTATATATTTATTTTGAAATTCCTTATTGAGAAACCTTCTCTTATGTATTCTTTCTTGCTTATTCTATCCTTATTTTTGCAACCTTTCTTTTTTCTAATTGTTCATTTTATAACCTTTATTTTTTGAACTATTTTTTTTATAATTTTTCTTTTTCTAATTATTCATTTTGTAACCTTGTTCTAATTAGTCCTTTTGTAATTTTTAGTTATGAATTTGTTTTTATAAAAAAATTAACATTTATAATTTTTCATTTTATTCTTTTTGCACATGTTCCTTAGAAGATGCAATCATAGTGTGAGTAGGTTGCTTGTTTATACAAGTTGTTCTTGAATAAGATAGTGGTTTGATGGATTTATCTAGTATAATATCACCACCATTAATGATAGTTTGTATTTTAATCTACAGATCCTAACAAGTGTTCATATGATGTCCATGCATTTTATCATAGGCACAATAGTATTTATATTCCCTTTGAGGATGCATAAGAGTTAACATGAACAAATTATTTTGAAGTATTTTCCTTATAATTTCACAAGAAATTTTATTTTCCTTATGTAAACTTTTTGAATCACTAGTTGTAGATGTATCCTAACTTGGCTTTCATTCTTGAGATGAAGTATTTGACAAACAATTTTTTTGGATAGATATGTAGATATATGATTGATAATTACATACTCTGAATCCTTTGTATATGTGATATTATTTTTAGTGGTGTGATATTTAAACTAAAATACTGATTTTTTTTTTCAAATTCATATATGGGTGTTCTCATAGTGGTTATTTGATGAAGGGATTCACAAGAACAATCTATCACAAAGATGATTAATATAGTTTGTGGGAGGTGAATGGATATGAGGAGAAACATTTGGATGACCTCTATTTTTTACTATAGGAAAGGATCATCATAAATCTTTGGATAGTGACAACATGGACATACTTAGATGGAAAATAGCTATCACCATCTTGAAAAAAAGTGGAAGGAAAAATAGAAGAATATGTAATAAGAGAGTGGTTAGGGTTTTTTTTTAATTAGTTATCCATTTTAAATATAATAGGCCTTAAGAATTATATTGATATATAGGCAAGGTCAAAATGGTTTTACATTAATTTAGTTTAAAAAACCCTATTATGATAAAAACCCGTAGAATAATTTAGATTACAATATATGGAATTTAAACATGAATTTTAATGTAAAAACTTGGCATATATTATAATGATTTGACAAGTGGCATAGGATAAATATATTAATTAAAACAAAGTTATGATTACTTAGATTTTCCAATTGACTATTTGATTTTAAACATGTATTATCCATGAAAATCTAATTGAATCACACATTGATTCATTTAGTTCAAGAACTAGGTTTTTATTTGTGCAAAGTTAGTTCTATCAGAGCTAGATTAGTATCAACTATCAATAGTAATCTACGTGGTTGGTAGTGACCTATGAAAAAATAGGGGTTTATGATCATATGGTCACCTTTACCTATCTTTAAAATATTTTTATTTGTGATGTCAAACCTCGATGATGCGTACAACTCTATAAATTATCCTCCTTCACCTCAAAACCATAGGTGTGCTTATGAGGGCTAGAAACCTAGAAAAACAATTTAAGGTGTTGAGGTGACCCAAATCACCTATATTTTATGATTGATTGATACCTACATATTCAATATTATAAGGAGGAAAATTAAGTAACATGTATTTCTCCCACCTAGTGTGATTATACAATTGTGATCCTTTAATATATGAATGTAACAAATGATTAGATTAGATACTTTACACTATTTATTTTGAATTTTATTTAGTGTGCTTCAAACTTGGCTTGTGGCTACTACTAGTGAATGATTCACAATTTGAAAAGAATAGTATAAATTTTCTCAATGTTAAATAGTGTATAGATGTGTACTAGATAAGTGTCAAGTCATCTACTAAGTGAGACCTGGATTTGTATATATATGAGTCTAATTGGGTAATTTCACATTCCATAAAATTATAAGCATATGGGTTAACCCAAGGGATAGGTTTTATTTTTATAATTAGTCATTTCTAGGAGAGGGTCAATACCATATGACTTAGGTTAGCATCAACTGGTGATACATACCTAGTTTAAGGAAATTAGCCTATGCATATGAGGACTAAACTAAAGGTATAGAGATGTTTGTGCATGATAGTAAGTAGGTATAAAAAAAATCATGAGATTATTATAGGTATACAATAGAATAATTAAAGAATCAAGCTCATAATGTAGTATGCACGTGTGAGAGAATGGTGGGTAAGAAACACTTTTGTGCACTCAAGTCATGTTTGGTAAATGTATTTCAAGATTTTCATTGTCAAGTAATTAATACTATATTTTAGTATCTATAATTATGTTATTTGGGCTCAATTGGACCTAATTCAATCAATTATTAAATCAATTACTTGATAGATTCTATCAAATATGTAATTTGGGCCAATTTGAGCCCTGTAAACCTAATCATGATTATAAAATGTGAGTGAGTGATCAAATAACCCTAATTTAATCATTAATTAAACAAATTACTCAATTTTTTCATTCAAGGATATGGTTTGGTCCAATTTGAGACATGTAAACCTAATTGGGATTATATGATTTGACTTGGGGCTCAATTTTACCCAATTTCATTATTGATTGAACCAATTATACAATTAGTTCAATCAAGGATGTACTTTTGGCCAATTTGAGTCTTATTAACCTAATTATGATAATACATTATAATTTTGGGTTTAATAATCCCTAATTTAATCATTGATTAAACCAATTACACAATTGGTTTAAATAAATATATAGTTTGGGCCATTCTAGCTCCATGAATCTTATTGTGATTATAGAATATCAAATGGGGCTCATTTTCCCCCAAATTTATCATTGATTTAACTAATTACTAAATTATTTAATTAGAGATACAATTTAGACTAATTTGAACTAAGTGAATCTATTTGTGACTATATGATGTCATCTATGGATTAATTAGACCCAATTTCATCATTGATTAAACCAATTACTTAGTTATATTAATCATGTAATTTGGTCTAGTTTTAGCCTAAAATTAGATCCCTAAATAGATAGTTTTCCTCTATTGCATGTGATATGGGTGTTGATTAGTTGATTGCATTTTTAAAATAAAAATAATAATGAAAATTATTGGAATAATTTGGCATAATTTGTACATGTAGCCCTAAATAGACCACACTTACCTTGATTTCAAGTGATAGGGGCCCATTTAGTCAAATTTACTCTAAAATGAAATATGAACACACAAAAATGATATATCATGGTCTAATATGTGCTCATAAAAATAAATAGACCTATATTGCCTTGATTGAATGTGATAAGTGACCCTTTTAGTCAAATTAACTCTAAAAGGGACACATGAACACAAAAGAATGACACATTATGGTCTGATTTATGGTTTTAACCCTAAATCAATCTTTGTTGCTTTAATTACAATTGATAAGGGCCTTGTTTAGTGTAATTATATCTATAAAGGAAATGTGAAAACATAAAAAATGACACATAGTGGTATAATGTGTGCTCGTATCCCTAAATTGACATTGGTTTCCTCAAGTCAATGTGATAGGGTTACCATTTAGTTGAATTCAATAAATATAGGAAACATGTGGACATAAAAATGGCACATGGTGGTATAATATGCACCCCTAGCCCTAAATAAATCTATGTTCCCTTTTTTGCATGTAATAAGGTCCCTTTTAAGTCAAACTCCTTTTTAAAATGAAATAATAACACAAAAAGGCATATATTTTGGTCTAATGTGTTCATGTAGCCCTAAATAAACCTCAATTTCCTTAATTTCATGTGATAAGGTCCCTATTTAGTCAAATTCAATGTAAAAAATAAACAAGATCAAATAAAAAGGCACATTATGGTATAATTTGTTCTAATAGCCATAAATTAACATATGTTTCCTCAATTACATGTGGTAGAGGCCTTCTTTAGAAGAATTCACTCTAAAACCAAAAATTGAATACATAAAAATGGTAGTTTATAGTTTAATATATGTATATATCCCTAAATCAACCTTTGTTTCCTTGATTTTGAGTGATAGGGGATCCACTCAAAAAAATTATCTTTATAAGCAAATGTAAAAAACATAAAAATGACACATTTTTTTCTAATGTGTGATACTGACCCTAAATCAACCTCTATTGCCTCAATTGTAAGTGATAGGGGAAATTTTTATTTAAATTTAATATATGAAGGAAGCAAAAACACAAATAAAAATAAATGGTGCTTTAATGAGTGCCCATATCCCTAAATTAACTTATGACTACATAGATTTAACATGATAGGGGCCTTATTTAGGAAAATTTACTTTACAAAGGAAATGAAAACATAAAAATGATATATATTATGGTCTAATGTGTGGTTGTAGACCTAAATTTACCTTGGTTTCCTTGATTGCATGTGATATGGGCCCTATTTAGTCCAAATCACTCTAAAAAAGAAACATCAGCATACATAAAATGACACATTTTTTTAATGTGTGATCGTAACAAAAAATTGACCTATGTTGCCTTCATTACATGTGATAGGGGGTCTATGTAGTTTAATTCACTCTAAAAAGGAATTGAGAACACACAAAATTGACACAATATGGTATAATGTGTGCCCCTAATAGAAAATCAACCTCAATTACGTCAATTGCATGTGATTAGGGCCTTGTTTACAAAATTTAACTTTAAAAACAAACATAAACAAATTAAAATAAAATTTTAAGGAATAATGGGTTCTCTTGGACCTAAATCAACCCTTATTTCCATAATTCCATGTGACAGGGGTTTGATTTAGTCGAATTCACTTGAAAATGGAAACATGAACCTAAAAAATATTTTGGTCTAATGTGTTCCCTATTTAATATAATTTTAACACACTTAGAACTCCTACAAATGTTAGTAACCAATTCAAAAGGCCCTAGATCCTAAAAAACTACTATTTATTTTCCAAAAATGAGATTGGTTGTAAAATTTACAGCTTGAAAGCCTTAGGTTCAACACTAAAATCTTGAAAATGAACAAGTACTAACCAGATTAGATTTTGAAAACTATATTCTAAACCATAGTTTGTGGAGTTGTGAGACCAAATCTTGAAGATCTAGAGTGGCCCTAATTTCTTGTTTTTATGAAAATAATTTTAAATTCTAATAATATAAATGTCAAAAACTTGCACTACTTGGAAGCCTATAAAATTTTAAATAATCAATAAAGTTCACCAGCTATAGTGCCTATGTATTTTAACATGTATACGCTTTAGGTTTGGAAATATGAACCTAAGGTTCAGACCTACACACATACAAAAAAATCCATGTTCTAACTTGAATATGGAAAAATCTAAGTTCAGACATGATAAAATCTATGAATTTTATTAAGATATTTCATGAAAATATGAATATGACATCGATCACACTCTTCTCTTTTTAAATGTATACTTTTTAATATTTTGATTATTTTAAAAAAATTCTCTATATTGATTTATAAGAATGTATTAATATGCCACTATATGTTACAACTATACTTGTCTATCTTTGTTTATGTATATTTCATTTTTTCTTTCAAATTAGAAAAAAAATATAGGGTTTCCAAACTAAGCCCAAGTAAATACACATTAAAAATATATATATTTTTTAATTTTTTTGAGGTAGTTGGGGAAACCACTGTTGAATATCCATTTTTATGATTTTTTCAAGGTTTATGTAGTTTTAAAATTATAAAATATATATTAAAAATAAAAATATAGGTTTTAAACTAGATGAATTAATCTAAATTTCTAATAAATGGATTTAAAAAAGATTAAATGACACTAAAATAATATGGGGGTTCACGATTGAATCGATTTATATGTTTTTAAAAAATAATAGGAGTACCTCTTTGAATTTTAGAAATTAGACTCAAAATTATACAATTCATGTTATTATAACATTGTCAAAATTTGAATGTAGGCATCTCAAATAATTTATAAAGTTGAGGTTTCTCATTTTTTCAAGAAACAAATGTCCACTTAAAACCCCCCTTTGACCAACCATTTTTATGCACGCACCAAAAAAATCAGCCTCACTATGAAATAACTTGGATATTTCACTTTTAACCAAGAAAAATAAAATTATAGTGGGAGAATTATAACCCTGACATGGCATCCTATTATGTTATTTTTTCTTTGACGGCAATAGTTTAGGATTAGGGGATGTGAATAATGGATTGCATGGTAGGTAGTGAAGTAAGAGAGGCTTTTGGAGGACTAAGTGGAGTATATCATGGAGAAGATCATGGAGAATGGTTATATGGAGATTGGAGGTGAATTTGATGATGAACCTACATAAGACTATTTAAACCAAGTTACGAAGTTAAGTAGATATGGAACTACAAGTGGGCATCCCACCTATACCCAATAACTATTTAGATCATGAGGATAGGAATGAGGGTTGGATATTTTTGAATGAAAATATAGTATGTGAAAAGCAGATGTGACTAATATGAATCATCTCATTTATATAAGAAGGGAAGATGTGGTATTTGGAGATTATTTTGGATGTTAGTAGTGAAGATGAGGTCTGCTTGGGAGAGTTCACATTTTGATACCCCTTAGTGTCAAATCAAATATCAATAGCTCTTATTCCTCTTTTATTATTTGTAGTATTTAATGTTTGTCCTAATTTTAACCCTAACTTCAGGTTTCACATCTTCTACCTTGACATTAACATAGCCTTATTTATAGAATTGGTAAATGTCTAATGTGGAAGAGCGAGAAGAAGGTGATGGTGGTGATAGATGGGATTTCCTTGACTTGGTGGAGAATTTTGGTCTCAAATTGGATAAATGAAAATATTTTTGTATGGGAATGGCATTGAAGGGGTTTCAACAATATGGGGTTTCATATTTGTTTCTATTATTTGGTTCCCTTTTACACCATTTTTTTGTTGTCTATTTTTTCCATGTCCTTGTCTAATTCTTATTGACTAAAGTTGGATCATACACACTTTGTTTTTAAATCCTTTATACCTCTTTTATGCTCCTTGTTTATTTTCCCTAGGGATTAGATGGATTAAAAGATGTAGGTTTTTTTTTGGAATATTTTTTGATGAATTTTCTAGGGGGTGGATGGGTTAGCATGATTTTCCACTACCTATTTATGGGATTGGAAGAGTATTATTTTGATGGAGGTCTTTTGGCTATATTGAGTCTATATAATAATGGGGAGATTCTCAAAATGTATTTTTTGGTGAGAATTATTACGTAAAAGGGTTATCCACACCCTTACCAATATTTATAGCATTTATTTTATGGGCAGAGATTTTTTATCCCATGGACAAGGAAAACAAGATTACTTTGTTCATAATTTTTAAATTTGGATGTGGGTTAGATGTGGGTGGTTCTTTGTGAGTGAATGGATTTTTCTATCATTTTAAATTTTCAAGGTGATAGATCTCTTTTGTCTAGAAGTGGATTCTTTAGGAAAATTTTATTAAATGTCTATTATAGTGCTCTAAGCAGTTTTGTAAATTCTCATGTATAATGATTGTGGAAGATGTGAATCTTCAATTTTTGGAAATTATTTTGGATGCTCGTGTATAATTGTTGTGGAAGATGCCAAATTTTTGTTGCAAAGGATGATATTTTATTATTTTTATATAGTTTTCATTTAGATATTTTGTGTTTATCAAAGGTTTTTTAGGTTTATTTTGTATTTTTGTTAAGACTTATGAATTTTTGGTTAGTTGGTTGGGATTATTGTGTCCATTGATGATGGTGATGGATAAAAGAGGGTAAACTTGCAATATTATTCAATGAGAACAATAGGATTAAAATATTAAATTAGAAAAAAGAGAGAAATAAGGAATTATTGTGATTTTAAAGACTTAATCACATTCATATTATTTTCTCCCATTTGAACAAATTATCTTAGGTTTTGAACTTTCTTGAAACTTCACAATATGCAAAATAGGGTTCTTTTAGCCCTTCAAATGGGCCTATTTATTAATAAAAAATATTATCTCCTCCTGTAGATGCTTATAAATATCAAAATAAATTAAATCTCTTAAAACACATAAATATTTTTCTTTTGTATAGAGATTTTTGTCTTAAAACCCTAGCTTTAAGGTCAATAGGCCTACACACTAGCTTAGGGGCATTAAAAAAGACCTATTTTAAGTTTTAAAGGTTATTTTTCAATTATTACACCTGTAAAATGTATTCCCAATCTATTATTAGTTCCTCAAAAAAATTTAGGCTTTTAACAAGATTAAAACATGAAAACAATGTCTTTGTAATGACTGTACCTATATGTTTAAATGAACTATGACAGTCCTCTTTATATTATTAAAGCCTAAAAAGCAAGGAAACAACTTCAAAACACAAATTTATGCTATAATAACAACATCAATAAACACTTAAAATAATATTCAAGTTTAACTTTCAATTGAAACTTGTATGAATACCTTATTCATTATTTTCATGCACTTGTAATATAGTCTAGCCAATAAAATACATTATTTTTTTGAGTTTTCTTCACTCTTTTCTTGAAAAACTTATTTTCTTGATATTTATAATTTATATATCACCTAGTTTTTATCCTTTCCAACATACTCTCTCAACCTCTTTATCTCATTCTTATTCAAAATATCCTAATATTACTCAACTATCTAGCTAATCTTGGTTAAAAAAGCTTAAATTTGACCTTGGTTAAGTTTTTAACATGGATAATTATGAATTAAAACACTAAAGTCACTTAAAAACTTGTCTTAGACATTAATTTACCCTTATAGTAAGTTTAATTACTTTACAACTCTTTAAGAAAGAAGACAAAACACTAAACCTCTTAGAACAAATTCAAAATTTTAAATTCATAGTTTCACCCCAGAATGACTAATTATTGAAAATATAACTATTGGATCACTTATAATATGACAAAATAATACTATAAAAACCTACACACCAAAAAAATTAGACAAAAATTTATAAAAATTAATGTCTTAAGTTGATGCCCCTGCATTAGACTCCCAAAGAGCAAAAATTTCTCATGAACTCGTAATCATGAGGTCTTCAACACTATTGACATGCGTAGATATTTATGAAGCTATCATCCATGTTAAATTATAAAATTGATGGTTTATCCATTTGAATAGATACTAAAAGCACTCATTTTCTCAAGTCTTATTTATCATCTTCTTGTCTAGAATAGCTTTTATCTCATTTAGTTGTGCCTTAAACAACTGTTGTTCCCAATCAATGACCTACTAATCAATGTATTCAGGTGCCTTTACTATGTTTTAATATAATTTTAAAGGATATAGGTCTAAAAAATTAAATATGGGTTAAATCCCAATATCAAATGGGAGTTCCAACTCATAAACATTGGTAGATAATTTTCTTAACCCCTTACAAGGTCCAATTTTCTCCAATTTTAGTTTGATATACTCTCCCTTAGGAAATATATCTTTCCTAAGATGTGCTAGAACAAAATCACCTATCTAAAAACTTAATTATGTTTTCTCATATCAATACTCTTTTTATACTTACTTGTACTTATCTCCAATTGTTTTTTGACCTGTTCATGCAACTCTTGCATGGTTGTGGCAAAATATTCACCTTCAACACTTCTTTTCTCCTACTTGACCAGATTTCTCAGCTCATGGAATCCTATTGGAATTATTATATACATAATTTATAATGGGATATAAGTTTTACTTCTATTTGGAGAATCACTGTATGTGAATTATACTTGAGCTAATGTTTGATTCCATTATTTTGGATTATCACTTATCAAACATCTAAATATGTTTCCTAAACTCTTATTAACAACTCTAATTTGACCATCATTCTAAGGACGGTAAGTTGAGATAAAGCTCAAGGTGATCCTAAATTTATTCCAAAGTGTTCTCCAAAAATTCCCCATAAATTTTATATCTCTATCAGACATAATGAATCTAGGAAGTCCATGCAATCTTACTATCTCATTAAAGAAAAAGATTGAAATATTAGTGGTAGCACAAGTTTTCTTGCAATCTATGAAGTGTGCCATTTTACAAAAAATTATCAAACACAAAAAATATGGATTCATTATCTCATTGTGTCTTTGTCATCCCAAGTACAAAATTCATGATTATTGAACCCCATGGCCTATTTGGAATAGGTAATGGTTGGTATAGGCCTAAATTTTTCTTTTGTAATGTTATAAAATTATGCATCTCTCCAAAAAATTATTCACATCATATTTCATCCTTAGACAATATTAATTTACACTTGATTGATCTATTATATTTATTTGACCAAAATGCCTTGCAAAACTACCACTATGCTTTTCCCTTAACATATTTTCTCTCATGGATCCTTTGGGTATGCATGTCTGGATGCCTTTGAATAACAATCCTTATTTTATCATGTAGTCCATCCATGGAATTCTATCCATGCTTAAATTATTCTCACAAGATTCATATGCCTCCTTGAAATCAATATCTTCCTTATACGAGTCTTTTAATGACTCAAATCCTAGAACATTAACATGAGATTCATTCACAATCAGATTTATTCTAGTTAATGCATCTACTACCTTGCTAGCTTGCCCAATATTATGCTTAAGAATTAATTCAATCTATTTCATGTGACTTTTACTCAATTTATTTTTACTAGTAATAAATTACAAGGCATGGTTATATTTATGTATAACAAAATCTTTAGGCAACAAGTACTACCTCCATTTATTCAAGGCTTGGAAAATAACATATAAATCTTGATCATAGACTGAGTATTTCTTCTTTGTTTAATTGATATTATCATTAAAATAGGAAAAATGACTTTCCTCTTGGCTCAAAATATCTCTTATTACAAGCCCATTATCATCACATTCTACTTGGAAAATTAAAATTAGGTAAAGCTAGAATAGGTTGTTCAGTGATATTTTTATTTAAAATTTGATAATTTTTCTCAAGTGATTTTATCTATTGAAAGGTTTTTTTGTTTTATTTGATGGTTTTAACTATTGGAGCACAAATGTTTCTAAAGTTCTTAATGAACTTTATGTAAAAACTAACCAAAACATGAATGTTCCTTCAAATACACTCCTTGGAGTAGGCCATTCTATTATGGATTTGACATTATCTTTGTCCATCTTCAAACCTTCTTGTGAAATGACAAATCCCAAATAGACTAATTTTGTCTTCATGAAACTTCACTTCTTGAGATTAATTAGCAACTTATCATCTTGAAGCTTATTTAAGACCATTATAATATGCTTAATATGCTCTTCCTTTGACTAAATATAAATTAGAATATCATCTAGGTAAACAATGAAAAACTTGTGAAATATTTGATCACTTCATTCATAATCCTCATGAAAGTGATTGGAGCATTAGTTAGCCCAAATGGCATTACAAGACGTTCATACAATCCATCATTGGTCTTAAAAGTTGTTTTTCATTCACCTCCTTCTCTAATCCTTATCTAATGATATCCAATTTTTAAATATATCTTGGAAAAGTACCTTTCACTAGTTAAATAATCTTTGAGATTATCAATTATAGGAAATGGAAATTTGTACTTGATTGTGATCTTAGTTATAGCTCTAGAGTCTGTATACAGTTTCCATCCTCCGTAATTATTAGAGGTTAGGTTTACTAGTACAACACATAGACTCAAACTCTCCTTGATTAGACCTTTGTATAAAAACTCCTTCACTTGTCTTTTTATCTCCTCATTTTATTTTTGTGTCATTTGGTAAGCTACTTTGTTTGGTAGACTAGATCCTAGAATGAAGTCTATATGGTGACTTATGCTTCTCATAGGAGGTAGTTCATTAAGTAAATCATTCACTACTATATAAACTCATTTATAAAATTTTGAAATTCTAAGGGTAGATTAGTCATTTTAGTGGTTTTGATAGCTATCTTAGGCTTGGAAATTAGTGCACAACCTACTTCTTTTTCTTTGACCAACTACAAGAAATCTTTACCAATTAATAGTAATACCTTACTACTATCTTCTACTATTACATTATAATATCTGAATGGTATTAATGTATGATTTTTTCCATCTTTATCAAAATTATATGTATTTATTGTTCCATCATTTATGTATTTATTATCAAATTACTAAGGTCTTCCCAATAAGACATGGAAGACATCCATGGGAATGATGTCACATAACAGTTCATATTTATAACTGCCTATCTAAAATTCAACCTGACACTATTTATTGACCAATAATTGATGTCCCTTTTGAAGCAATGACACCTTATAGGGTGTACGATGTATTTTTATCTTCAAGCCTAATTTTTCAACCATATCAAAAGAAACTAAATTATTTGTATTACCATTATCAATGATCACTTTGAAACACTTAACTTTGGATTTGTATGTGGTTTTGAATAAGGCTTTTCTTTGGGCTAGTTCCTTTGCTTCCTTATTTGGATAGAGAAATATTATTTTCATTGGCAAAGACTCTCCTAATTTAGGTTCATAGACATGTGATGGTGATCCCACACTTTACTCTTGAGATTTATCAGTTTTATTACTACCCTTAATCCTAGCATGAATTGTTTTTGGACTCTCTAGGCACTCATATGATCTATGCCATTCATATTTATTACACCTAAATCACTTAGCCAAAAAGCCTCTTCCTCTACCTCTTGTGTATGGTATTTTACCTCTAATAGAGTAGCCTCCTATTTTAGTTTGAATTTAACCTTGAGAGACACTTGCTTCCTCATTATGGACCTATAATTTATTTCTACCACCATGTTGTCCTATACCTCTGAAAATTATGCCTCTTCCCCTAGAATGTTATTTTTGCTTTCTTAATAGTTTTTCCTCTACTTTGAGTGAAAACTCATATGCTTCCTTAATTTACCTTGGGGATAAAATATTTATTTCATCTTGTATATCAAACCATAGACCATTGACATTCCTTTCCACCTTTTCCATATCTTCCTCTAAATGACCTACTTTGATTGTTAATGTGTAGAACTCTTTTGTGTAGTCTTTCATTATCAAGTCATTTTACTTTAGGTTTTAAATCTTCTAGAATAGGTTAGTCTAGTAATATTTTATCATTAACTTACCTTTTAGTTTGGATATCATTTTTTCACAACTTTTGATCTTTGTTTTATCTTTTCTTCTACTCTCATCTTGAACTCCATCCCATTAGAGGGATGCATGACCTCTCAATATTGTATTAGAAAAATTCACTCTATTTACATCCTCTATCCATTCATATTTAAAATATTTATCCATTAAATCTATCCATGTATAATTTACTCCACATTCAATTTGCCTTCATATACTAGAACTTATAATTTGGGTTTTGATTTTATTCCTATGACTTCTTTCAAGAGTCTCTCTTCCATTCTCTCTTATTCTTCTTGTTCTACCACTTCTTATGGTGGTTATTCCTTTCCATCACTCACGTCACTTGTCAAAACACATATTATTTGAGTGACTTATATAACCTCCAAGTGTGCCTAGAAATTTATTATTTCTTATAGTAAAACATCTTTTGGTTGTCTTCTTTGACTTGCTCTTGTACCACATCTGACTACTCCTCTAAGTGTCATTCTTTCACTTCCTTAAAAATTTCCATTTTAAAAACATAATATTCACCTTTATCAATGATATATCTCTCCTTAGGTCAACTCTAAAGTAAAACCAAACCTACTCTGATACCAAAATGATGGTGATGGATAAAATAGGGTAGAGTTACAATATTCTTCAATGAGAATAATACGATTACAAACCTAAATGAGAAAAAATAGATAAATAATGAATTATTATGATTGTAAATACTTTATCACATTCATATTATGTTATTCCCAACTTGACAAATTGATCTTAGGCTTTGAATTTGCTTGAAAATTTACTATATGCAAAATAGGGTTCTTGTAGCCCTTCAAATAGGCCTAGTTACTAAGAAACAATAATATCTCCTCTTGTATATGATTATAAATGTTAAAACCACTTAAATATATTAAAATATATAAATTTGAATTGTAATAAAAATTTTCAACCTTTTTAGCTAGTTCATTTTCTTTTTATAGATGTTTTTGTCTTAAAACCCTAGTTTTAAGGTCTATAGGCTTGCACACTAGCTGGTACTGCAATGGGAGTTGGGACCATGCAAAGATAAAATACATTAGAACTCAAGATCATTTCACATTCAAAAAGACATATTTTAATATTTAAATATATTTTTGAATTATTACAGCCATAAAAGGTATAAACAAACAATTACTATTTCCTCAAATAATTTAAGGCTTTGAACAAGCTCAGAACATTAAGAAAATGTCTTTGTAATGACTAAACCTATAGGTTTTAGTGAGCTGTGGTAGTCATGTCTATATTATTAAATCCTTCAAATCAAGAAAACAACTTCTAAAAAAAAAATTATTCTAGAATAAAAACCTCAATAATTAATTACAGGAGGATTCAACTTGACTTTTCAATTGAAACTTGTATGAATAACTTTTTCATTATTTCATGTACTTGTAATATAGTCCAGCAAACAAAAGACTTTGTTTTTATAATTTTTCTTCACTCTTTTCTTGAAAAAGTATTTATTGATCTTTATAATTTTTATATTTCCTATTTTTTCTCCTTTCCAACATACTCTCTCAACCTCCTTCTCTCCTCCTCGTTCCAAATCTCTTAAAATTACTCAACTATCTAACTAATCTTGGTAACCCAAGCTTGTAATTGAACTTGGTTTTGTTTATACATGTATGAGTATGAATTAAAGAACAAAATTCACTTAAAACTTTTAATATACCTTAATGTCCCCTTATAGTAAGGTTCATGACTTTACAACCCATTAAGAAGTAAGAAAAAACACTAAAAGTCTTAAGAACAAATTCAAAAATTTAAATTTAGAATTTTGGTATGAAAATCTAGAAACACCCCAAAATAACTAATTCTTGAAGATATAAATATTAGATAACCTATAATATTACCAAATAATACAATCTAAACCTACACACCACCAAAATTAGATACAATTTTACTAATATGAATCTCTTGAGTTGATGCACTTGCATCAGTTGATCCACCTTATTATTACTTATGTTTTTGTCTTGTTAGTTTATTGTTAGAAGATACATTTAGTTATCTCATGAGATAATCCCATAAGTTAGTTGGTCTGGTTTTAAATTATTATGAAAGCTTTACAAGCTTTCACTTGTATTGTAAATGATTAAATTAAAATAATACAACTATTACATGTTTTGTGAAAGCTTTATTTTATAATGTAGCTCACATCAACATGTGAAATATTCCTCCTACTCCCAGTGCTAAAAGTGGTATAAAATCCTAGATGAATATATTAATAAGGACACATATCTTTTTAATGGAAGATTGAAGATGTGAAAATATTTTTTTTGGGGAGAAATTTTTAGCTAATGGTATGATTTTTTTAATCCTTCACTTCTCCATTTTTTATTTTTATTGATAAATATCCAAACCATAAATTTTACTTTCTATGATCAATGAAATCCATTTTTATTTTATTTCATACAATCTTCATAATGAGTGTTTACCCTCTAAAAGACTTTATACAGCCCATGAAAACTTGTCAAAGCCTTTATATGACCCATAAAACACATCTGTATGGCTAATAATCTAATATCAATATTTGTTTATTGGTCATATAATATTTCAATCTATTTATGGATTTAAAACCCAATTATATCCTTGAAAAATTAGTTTCTAGGCTCTGTATGACATAGTAAAAAATTTTGAGCCTTCAATTAAAATCCAACATAGTTTCTAGAGATAAAAAGCATTTTTTGAGTATAAGTATGACATTTGAATCAACAATATACTATTGCACGAACTCAAAGATTCAAAAATTCACCCTAAAATGAGCTTGAATGTAATTGGTATAAATTTAATTATATCTAATCATCTACATCCATTTCTAAATGCAGTAATGTCTTGCACAACCAAAATGGCATGTAGCAGTCAAATATGGTATATAAGTGAATGAATATTATGATTTATTTGTTATAAATATCTTTTTCTAAATATTATTTTTTCTATGACCCCACCAAAGGAATAAAGGTTAAATTTTTTACATGAAACTAAATATAAGTAAAAATATTTCATGTGTGTGTGTGTGTGTGTGTGTAATTTTCAAATTAAAGAAATCAGGGTTACTTGTATTGTTAAATTGGTTGATGGTAAGGTGGATAGAATAATTGTGTTATTCACTTGATAAAGTGGATAGGTAAAGAGTTCCAACCTTCAAAGTATATTTTTCTCAAATTTTCTTTCGGTCACAAACTTTGTCGTATTCATCATTGAGTATCTTGCCTTACAATACTTTTTTTGATAAACCAATATTTTTTTTGAAGGTGGTCATGTGACCAGTTGATTTATAGATTTTTGGACACATAAAAATGGTCAATTGTTTGATTTTAAACTTATTTATATGGGATTTTCAATAAATGTATTGAAAATGATGTATAAAGGTACATTTTCAATGGAAATTGACACCTACAAAATGAAAAGTTTTAAAATTTCATCCCATGCTTTTACTATCAAAGAATGTATCATCCTTTATAGGTCCATCAAGATCCTTATGATTTAAAAAATTTAAGTGTCACACTAGAGGTTGAAGGATCCATTGGAGGCTTTATGATTATTCCCATTCTCTAGTTAGCTATTCACTTAGAATTTGGGTAAAATATTTGAACATAAATTTTGGTAGCAGTAGTATGCTTATTTAAATTTCAATATTGGTTTTCTTTACTTCATTGATATTCCTGATGAGGAGTAGATATAGTAGTTTTTATTTTGTTTTTTGATATAAGGTATTGTCACCTCTTTCTTGATAGGGGAAGAAGATACCACATGGCCTTTGATTAGTCATAGTTTATTATATGAGTTGATAAGGGTTATTATCACCTTTAGTATTAAGCAAAGGTCATTAGTATTTTTTGGACATCATGGAGATGTTTCATACATAGTACTAAATAGCCACTTGGATGACTTTCTATGTGAGACCTTAGGTGGATCGATGTGATTTAAAATGCCTTGATCATGTTCTACTATAGTATGATATGATGATTATAGGGGATGAGCATACCTTGATCATGTTCATCATCCTTTATGCCAAAACCCATGGGGTGGGCTTTTGTATGAAGTGACATTAGTTTTGTTCAATACCATGATGTGTAGCATGATATTTGGAGGTGTGGTAGATACTTATAATGACTTAATATTCATAGATTTGAACCATATTCTATACCCCTTTTTGGATCAAAGTGGGTTTTTTTGGGTCAGTTGATCCACCTTATTATTACTTATGTTTAGTCTTATTATTTTGTTGTTAGTAAATGCATTTAGTTTTCTCATAAGATAAACCTATAAATTAGTTAGTCTAGTTGTAACTTCTCATGAAAGATTTATAATTTTTCACCTATTTTATAAGTGATTAACTTGAAATAATACAACTATTACATGTTTTGTGAAATTATTATATTAAAATGTAACTCACATTAACCTATGCAATTTTTTTCCTATTCCTAGTGCTAATATGGATTATCAATAACTATCAAGTTTATGTTTTTTTTTCAAGATTTGTGACTTTTTAAGAAATTAATTGAGATTATTGATAACTATCCATTTCTTATTTTTTTTAGTAAAGGGTGAGGTACCCTTAACTATCATTTATTTATCCCAAAAAAACCCTAACATGACCCTTTAAATATTATAGACTAATACTATACCATAAATTATCACTAAAAATTATCATAATTATAAACATAGACTACTAAATAAAAATTTAGTACAAGTAAAAAATAAGTCATTTGCTTATGTGGAAAAATCTAAAGTTAATATAGAGTTTCTATTGTCAATTCTACTGCTATGTAAAATGGTATAAATCAAATTTATACAACTAATTAAGTATATAGTTTTTAATTTAGGTGTAAAATAAGTTAATTTTTATCAATTTCTAAGCCTACAAGGGGTTACTATATGATGGAGTATTTTCCTAGTCATCAAATGAATAATCAATAGGAAATATCTTATTGATCTTCTCAAATATTTGCGTATGTGTCCAACTATGTTAATGAATAAGTTTGTGAATGGTATAAATCTATATTGATGAATAATCCTCAAGTATTATCCATATCCCTCATGGTTAGTCAATATTAGTAATTGAGTAGGGAAAGTTGGACAAAACCATGTTGTGTAATTTCTTTCACCTTCTCTATATAATATTTTCAAAACATTTTAAATTAAATTTTGATTTCAATTTATAATAATTATGATAGAATATTTTCATTCATGTAAAATAAAATTGAAAATTTACATTATGAATATAATGGAAGACATTTCCTTATTTGATTGAATTTTCTAATAAAATTAGAAAACATGTACTATGTATCACCCTCAAAGTGCAATGAGAAATTTAATAGGAAGACAAAGGATATAAATGAAAACAAAATATTAGTATTGTGTTTTAAGGAATGATAAATGAGCTTGAAGAATACAACCTTTTCAAATGAGGATTTATACAATATAAAACTTAATATTTTAGTATACATTTTAATTTAAGGTTATACTAAATGTGTCAAAGGGTTGTATTTTATGAAATTAATTGTATTTATTTTAGTTGCATTCCTTTTGTATCTCCTCAAAATTATACTTTGGTAGATGGTATGACATTTCAATTTACCATCATGTGTTATAATTGGATTAGATAATTTAATTAAGAAAATTTTAAAAGATAAACATTTCAAATAAATAAACAAGTAGAATAGAGAAATAAAATGCAACTGCTTGTACTCGTACTAAATCTACCTATATGAACTTGTATTAATGTGTGTAGGTCAAGTGGAATAAGATGTAATTTACATGTTCCTAATATTTAAAATAGAGAAAATGAATAGGTGGCTTGATATTTACAATCAAAAAAGAGAGGAACATGAAAAGGCTAGATATGCCTATAAAATATAGTATCCTAGTAAACTCTTCCCCTAAGACTTATGGACAAAATGGCCAAAGAAATGTAATAAAAATTAGATTCAAAAATATTTAGGAGATATTGATGACATAATTATTATAAGTGTGCCTAATAAAGCTTTAGAAATTGTGTAAGGATGTGAGAGTCGAGAAAGACTCTTGAATCTTATATAAATTAATGATTTTTTAATTTATAATTCATGGTTTACTTATAATAATCATGTTATTTTAGGTGAAAAATAATAATACAATGTGGGTGGATGGTAAATAATTTTGGATCAAGATAATTGATGGAAAAATGAATATTTTCAATTATGGCTAATTCCATTTGACCAACAAGTCAATCAAATACAAGTGATAAGAACTTGGATCAAGGGAAATTGGATTATGTCAAAAACATTCAAGAAATAGATAGTGTGGACTTAAAAACTTTTAAAATTATAATTTTCCAATGAAAATAGTACTCATCCATTGAAAACAGATGTATTAGGCCTAATATACATAAAGATATTTATGTTTTTTACTTTTTAAATGAGTTATTGGAGTGTAATGAGCCTTACGTGTTGCCACAACATTGTGATCAAGTATAATGTGTTTTTTTTTTTTAATTCCTACCTAAAATATATAATTCAATGATTAATAGTTTCCCATTGTTTTATATTTGGCACAAGTTTTCTTCTATCTTGATTTGGAGATGCATGACTAGGATTTTATAATACATCTCAACCGAAGGTCATGACACATCTTCTAAGAAGGATCTAGATAGAACATAGACTAATACAAAGATGTTTGAATCAAAGAATAATATATTTTATTCAAAGAAGAAGATGTTCCACTAGATGAATATTTTCAACAAGATGAAGATGTTGATCAAGAAGATGATGAGGTTTTATAATATCAAGATGAATAGTTTAATCAAGAAGTGTTCTTATAAATAGAAGGTAATGATCGATAAATGGGTGAAGTGGCATAAAGGAAACTTAAGGATACTCAAATTAATTGAAAATAATGTAAATATGTCACATGATAGAGTAGATGACATGGAAAATGATCATAATGAAGAATCATAAGCATTTTATTAAAGCTTCAAGTTATAAATAAAACACAAGGCAATGTTATAAAGGTAAAGTTATGTTGTCACATAATATTTAGTTTCAGATTTAATGGTAATTTAATGTTTTTGGACCTATGGTAATTTTTGTATCTATTTTAAATGTTATGTTTATGAAATGGATATGCTTGATTAATTTCATGGGGCACTCAAATTGAACATATCAATCCCCCCAAACATAAACATGACAACCTAATGTAAATTTGGACTCAATATGCCCTATTTGAGTGCCTCATGCAACCAAACACTCAATTGATTATATGGGGCACTCAAATAGGACATATTGAGCCTCTCAAACACAAATACAACCACCTAATATAAATTTAGAGTTGAGATGCCCTATTTGAGTGTCCCGTGTAACAAATTGCTAGATTGGTTCCATGGGGCACAAATTAGCACATATTGATCCATGTAAACAAAAATGAAACAATTTGTTGGAAGAGATTTTATGTTTTCATAATACATTAAATTATAAATGAAATTTAGATGAAATTTATACAAAATATTTGATCAATGAATTTTGGATCACAACTTATTATACATCATAATTTTCCTTATGATACATCATGGATTTTGATTTTAAACATGTCCATAAATATATTGTACATAGTTTATCCAAAATCCATTTACAACCTGATGTAAATTTGGAATTTATATGCCTTATTGGAGTTCCCTATGTAATGAATCACTCAGTTGGTGACATGGGGCAAAAAATTAATAAATATCAATCCCATAAAAAAAGGAAATGCATTATTAAAAATTTGGACTTGATATGCCCCAATTGAGTGCCTTGTGAACCAATCACTTGATTGGTTGTATGGGGTATTCAATTAGGTCATATTGACCTAATTAAACATAAGTGAAACACCCTGATGTAAATTTAGACTTGATGTTCCCTATTTGAGTGTCATTTGTATTAAATCTCTTAATTGGTTACATCAGACACTCAACTAGGACACATTGAACCCCATAAACACAAATTAAATAACCTTATGAAAATTCAAACTTAATATTACGTAATTAAGTGCCCCATGTATGTAATAAATTTATTAGTTGAATGGGGTATTCAATTAGGGAATATAGAGAAAATTAAACACATATGAAATAACCTAATCCACATTTGGACTTGATATGTCATATTTGTGTGGGTTTAGCCAATAATTCAATATTTGCATGGGGTTTTAGGGCATATTAACATACTTAAACATAAATAAAATAAAATAAAATAATATAAATTCACACTTGATATTCCCTTTTCTTAGTTCCATGTAAAACCAATCATTTGATTTCAACCCAATCATTTGATTGGTTGCATGGAGAAATCAAATAGGACACATTGAGGCCCCTCAACACAAATGTGACAACCTAATGTAAATTTAGACTCGATATGCCCTTTTTGAATGTCTCGTGTAATGAATAAATTGATTGGTTTCATGGATTAGTCAACTAGGGAAAATTGAGCCCTTAAACACAAATGAAACAACCTAACATAAATTCAAACTTGATATGCCCAATTGACTCCTCATACAATCAGTCAAGATATTGGGTGCATATGTTACTCAATTAGGGAATATCGAGCTAATTTAACATAGTGCAATAAACTAATTCAAATTTTAAATTGATATTCACTATTTGAGTGTCGTATGTAACCAATCACTTGATTAGTTTCATGGGGTAATTAATTATGGAATATAAGGATACATGAACATAAATGAAAAAACTAATGTAAATTTAGACTCAATATTCCCTAATTGAGTTCCCCATGTAACCAATCAAATGATTGGTTTCATGAGGTAATCAAATAGGACATATATAGCTACTTAAAAACAAATTAAACATCCTAGTGTAAATTTTGACTCAATATGATCAATTTGAGTACCTCATACAACTAATCACTTAAATGGTTACAAGGGGTACTCAATTAAGGTATATCAAGTTACTTAAACAAAATATAATAGCCTAATGTAAATTTTAACTCGATATGCCCTATTTGAGTGCCTATGAAACCAATCACTCTTTTGGGTACACAAAACACTCAAATAAAATATATCAAGCCCCAATAACATAAATGTGACAAACTAATGTAAATTCAAATTTGATATGCCCTATTTGACTACCCTATGTAATGAGTCACTCTATTGGTTGCATGGAGCACTCAATTAGGGCATATGAATCCATTTAAGCATAAATGAAACAATGCAATGAAAATTTAGATTCAATATGCCCTATTTGAGTGCCATGTATATGTAATCACTTGATCAATTGCATGGGGAATTCAATTATGGAATATTGAGCCCATTAAAGACAAATGAAACAAACTAATGCAAATGTAGACTCTATATTCTATAATTTATTTCCCTATGTAACTAATTGATTGATTTTTATATGGGGTACTCAATTAGGGAATAATAAGGATACTTAAACATAAATGAAATAACCTAATGTACATTTTGAATCGATGTCATTTTTGAGTTCCCAATGAAACCAATTACTCAATGGTTTGCATGGGGTAATTGATAGCATATATTGAGCTACTTAAACATAAATGAAACAACCTAATGTAAGTTTGAATTTGATGTGACCTATTTGAGTGCCTTGTGAAATCAATTGATTGATTAGTTTCATGGGGTACATAATTAGGGAATATCAATATACTTAAACACAAATGAAACAACATAATGTAAATTTGGACTCAATATTCTTTATTTGAGTACCCCATGCAATTATTCACTCAATTTATTGCGTGGGGCACTCAAATAAGACATATTTATGCCCTTAAACACAAATTTCACAAACCTAATATAAATTTAGACTCGATATGCCTTATTTGAGTGCCCCATGCATCTAATCACTTGATTGATTGCATGGTTCATTCAAATAGGATATTTTTAACCCTATAAACAAAAATTTGACAACATAATGTAAATTCAGACTCTATATGCCATATTTGAGTTCCCCACAGAATAAATTGCTTAATTAGTTTCATATAACACTTAATTAGGGCATATCGAGCTACTTAAACACAAATAAAATAACTTAAATATAAATTTGAATAAGATATATCATATTTGAGTTCACTTGAGGGGTAATCAATTAGGGAATATTGAGTCAATTAAACATAAATGAGAAAAAATTAATGTAAATTTAGACTTAATATGCCCTAATTGATTTTTCCATGTAACCAACAAAGAAATTGATTGCATGGGGTACTTAAATAGGACATACCAAGCTACTTAAACATAAATGAAATAGCCTACTATAAATTTGAATTTGGTACACCCTATTTGGGTTCTCCTTACAACCAATCACTCAATTAGTTGTATGGGGCACTCAAATAGAATGTATTGAGATCCCTAAACACAAATTTGACAACCTAATGTAAATTTAGACTTGATATTCCCTATTGAGTGCCCTATATAATGAATCATTTGATTGGTTTCATGGGGTACTCACTAGAGCATATCAATCCACTTAAACATAAAAGAAACAATCTGTTATAAATTTAGACTCTATATGCCATATTTGAGTCCCTATGCAAAAAATTAAGTAATTGATTACATGAGGTACTCAATTATAGCATATCAAGCTACTTAAGCAAAAATGAAACAACATAATGTATTTTAGACTTGATATGTCATAATTTATTCCCTATGCAACCAATTGAGTGATTAGTTGCATGGGGTACTCCATTAGGGAATATTAAGGTATTTAAACACAAATACAATAACTTAATGTACACTAAAATCTAGTATTCCTTATTTGAGTCCTTAGTCCAACTAATCACTCAATTTTTTTACAGGTTCTCAAATAGGACACATCAATCCCCTTAAACACAAATGTGAAGACATGATGTAAATTCAAACTATATATGCCTTATTTATTATCCCATGTAATAAATCACTATATTGGTTATATTTTGCACTCACTTTGGGAATATCAAGCCTCTTGATCATAAATGAACCAACATAATGTAAATTCAAACTCGATATGTCATAATTGAGTCTCCATTCAACCACTTGAGTGATTGGTTTTATGAAGTACTCAATTTGGGTATATTGAGCTACTTAAACACAAATGTAATAACCTAATAAAATTTATACTTGATATTACCTATTTGAGTGCCTCATGCAACCAATCACATGACTATTTTATTTGGGTACTCAATTAGGGAATATTAAGCTATTTAAATACAAATTTGATAACCTTAGTTAATTCAAACTTGATATGCCCTATTTCAGTGCTCCATGTAACTAATCACTCATTTTATTGCATGGGGTACTCAATTATGGCATATTGGGATCTACTTATACAAAAATGTGATAGCTTACTATAAATTCAGACTTGATATGCACTATTTGAGTTCTTATTACAACCAATCACTCGATTGGTTACATGTATTTCTCAAATAGAACATACCAAGCCCTATAAACATAATTGAGTCAACCTAATCTATGTTTGGACTTAATATACCCTATTTGAGTTCTATGTGCAACCAAACACTAAATTGGTTTTAAGGGTCATTCAAATAGGACACATGGAACCACCTAAACACAAATGCACCAATGTAATGTAAATTTAGACTTGATATGTTCTATTTTATTACCTCCTACAACCAAAATTTTGATTGGTTTCATGAGGTAATCAATTAGGGCATTTTGATCCCCCATAAACATAATTGTTAATAACCTAATGCTATGTTGGACTTGATTTTCCCCAATTGAGTGACCTATATAATAAATACATTGATTGGTTTCTTAGGGAACTCAATTAAAACATATCAAGCACCTAGACACAATTATGATAACATAATGTCTTGTTAGACTTGATTTTCCATAATTGACTGACCTATGCAAGTAATCGCTCAATTGGTTGCATGGGGTACTCAATTATGGCATATTGAGCCCCTTAAATACATTTGAGAAAACCTAATGTAAATTCAAACTGAATATCACCCCCTTAACATATTTGTAACAAACTAATGTCATTTTAGACTTGATTTTGACCAAAAAAGTACCCATGCAACCAATTAAGTGATTAGTTGCATGGGGCACTCTTTTGGTCAAAATCAAGTCTAAAATGACATTCGTTTGTCACAAACATGTTAAGGGGCCCTGATATCAAGTTTGAATTTACATTAGGTTTTCTCAAATGTATTTAAGGGGCTCAATATGCCATAATTAACTAACTTATGCTACCAATCACTCAATTGGTTGCATGGGGTACTCAATTATGGCATATTAAGCCCCTTAAATCTATTTGAGAAAACCTAATGTAAATTCAAACTTGATATCGGGCCCCCTTAACATATTTGTCACAAACTAATGTCATTTTAGACTTGATTTTGACCAAAAGAGTGCCCCATGCAACCAATCACTCAATTGGTTTCATGGGGAACTCAATAAATATATATCAATCCCTACAGATAACTTAATTAAATATACAAATTTAATTAATCAATGTGTTTGTAAAAATTCCAAGATTTAAACCAATTAGAAATGTGTGAGAGATTGGTAATGTTTGTGGGGATGTTAGAGGCATGTAGGGATATGTATTTTAGAATAACATATTTAGATGTGCTAAAAACATATAAGGTGTGCATTAACACATTTGTAGGAACATGACACTATGTCATCATGGCTAATGGACTTCCTAACATCATGTTTTATCATAATTTGAAATTAATTGGTGTATTAGCTCTAATTAAAATAAAATAAATTGAAATTTATCCAAATGTTATAAATAAATTTTAATCATCAAATTAAAATTAAATTACTAAAAATGATAAATAAAAAATGAATAAAAGAATATATATATATATGAAAAACATGATAAAACTTAGTTGTTTTCTACTTATAGGCTCATTGTGTGTGACTTAGAGATGACTGTAACTAATCAAATCATACTTGATTGTGTGCATACAAATTAAATAGAGTTTTCATTATTCTAAACAAAACCAATTAGAAAATATCAAGCTCAACTACCACTATTGTCTTCTGTGGGTTGATACTGATCTTCATGAAAAAATAGTAAATTAATGACACAATCACCTGCTTGATTTAAATACACCTGTGTAAGTAAATTTCCCATTTGGCTATGCACAAATGACTTGAAAATGACTTATTAAAATTTGAAACCCTATGAGGTATTTAAATAGTTTAAAACCTTCAATAAAAAAGGGAGAAGTGTAATGGGTTAATCTGAATCCAATCACCCTCATTATGATTGATCATTGCCTACATATCCAATACTCTATGGAGAGAATTTAAGTCCACTTAGTTATCCCACCTAGAGTGATTAGTGTAATGAATCTCCTTTTGATACATGTATAAATCTAGAGATGGCTTAAATACTTGGTAATGTTTTGTTTAACTTAGATAGAATAGGCTCGTGACTTGGCTAAGGGTTGTTTCAAGTGAATATAATCAAATTTGGAAATAATAGGGAAGTTTTTCTCCCTATGAAAAAATGGCCAAATAAAAGAATATGTGACTTCGATGTGCCTTTATAACAATCCAAAGGGTGAAAATATATGCTACCTATCCTAAAAATACATACCAATTTATAAGGGAGTGTTTAACTTTTAAAAAGAGTTATTTTTGGGGTAAAGGGTAGGATCGACTATTGATCTTGCCCTGTACAGGTCAATTTTAACCTATCAAAGATGATGATTGATTTTAGATATTTAAAAGTTTGTACATATGCTCAGAGGATTTTATAGCAAATAATAACATTTCTATAAGTGTAAAACAACAAATTTAAAATGGATGAGTCATCACAAGTACTTTTGAAAGAGTGAGGTGGTGAAATAGAATCAAATTAAGTGTTTAAGTCAATTAAGGTAAAAGTGAGATAAAAATAACATTATCAAGTATTCATGACCAAATTTTAGTGTCTACATCCCCCGCTTTAGTCTATAAATGAAATTACTAGATTAAAAAGAAAGCTATACATGATTGTGTTAAATGCAATTTGCCTTTGGGAGAAAGCTCCAATTATGCAAGGTGTTCCATGGTGAATCCTATAACAATGTAAAAGTAATTAATATCCATATATAAAATTAAAAATTTAAATGTCAATTAAACTTGAAAATTATTTTAAAGAATAAGGAATGAGTACACTTGTATGTGTGAACCATTGCTATTTTTTTAACTTTTCTTAAAGAAGATGCTTACTTGAAGAAATAGAGAATTGGTGCTTCCCATTAAGCACTTGGAAGGATTGGTTATTTTATTGAACCAATGGTGAATTTAGGGTGATCAAACCCCAATATGAAATGAACCTATATATAAAATAGAAACCATTGAGAGATGTAGAAACCTAAATTTACATTATTGTTCTTTGTAACCCCAAGATGGAAATGGGTTGGAATCCACAATGGATGTGCATGTTATAATGCTAAAGGGAATTGAATCTTAAACTTATGCATTATGAATCTTATTTTAATCAACCATTGTAAATGGAATATATATTCAATTTTCAATTTTTTCCTTAGTTCCTTGAATACATGATCAAAAGAGAATAAATAATATTCATGCTCCTACGATGGTCATGGATAACAAGTAGTAATAAAAGTATAGAATTTATTTATATCATGCCCCTTGAAATTGAAATAGTGTTTTGAAATTTAAAAATCTCATATGATAAGGGAAGGGTATCCTTGAACTTATCATGGTTTTGAACTTGATAAAAAAATATGATTTCATGAAGTATCACAACCCCCAACTTTGAAATATATTATAGTTTTCATTACTCTATTTCATTCCCCCATGTGATAAATATAAATTATGTAACTATATATAAATGTAAATTTTGTTGAAATCTTGTACACATATTATTATACATATGCACCTAAAACATATGAATATGTAACATGTTCATATAATGTGAATGTGTTGAAACATAAATTAAAATTTATTTCTCAAATGATGTACTTGTAACCATTCCTTATACATACTTAGCTCATGCTTCATCCCATGGTCTTTGACTAGAATTCCTTCACTTTTATGTGGATGACACTTTTCTCAAATAAAATAATGATCTAAAAATATTCATATTCCACATTGCAAAAATTCTAAACTCACTTTCAGACTAATCCACACTTTCATTTTAGTTTTATATACTCCTAGATAAGGGCACTCTAATTGGACTATCTTTCTCTCTAATTCTATCTAATTTTTCCACTTGTGTATTCCCACCAAATAACACATCTTTGTTTAAATTCAAAATCATGTAATGAGTCATCCCATACTTCTAGCAAGCCCCATCTAAAGGAATTCCTAATTTGATCACTTTAAATCCACATTTTCTAGACATTTTGCACCAAGACTTATATGATTGAAAATTGATAGAAAATATAACTGGACATTAAGATAAAGGCACCTATTTTTTCCAATACATAGTCCACATAGCCCTAGAATCCATCAAATGTATCTGTATACACCTCCAAGGTTAGGGGTCATCATTGAAGCATTTAATCGCACCCTAATTGCACTAGTATTTATAATTTTACACCAATATTTCACCCACACCACCATAGCATGGGAGAACTACATGGAATTTTATCCCTCTTTGAAGTATTGGTATGTAATAAGTGCTCAACATTATGGGTTTTAAGGTGTCATGACCATTTTTTCTAAAAGATAGGCATGACATAACATAATACCAAACATAACACCTGCAATCATGGATATATACTAATATCCACTCAATCATGCAAAACATATCTATAACTACCATGAGACTTAAATAAATGTGAAAAAATAATTAAAAAGACCATAGTATATATTATTTTATCCAACACTTAATATTATTCATGAGCTCACACCAAATGATACTAATATTATGACATTGAGATGACCATCACATTCAACCTTGACCATTATAGGCACACTCAGTGCCACATGGTCACTTGAGTGGGATCCAATGCCATGCCAACCTCTCTTCCAATTCCCAAGGGTCTTGAGGGCTCCACCCATAAATGCAAATGAATCAGACATGTGTCTCTCCATAATTCATTAGGATCTCCTAATCTCTAATATCTCTATCAAATTAAGAGGACTAAAAACTATGACAAATGAGATGCATAGTACATTCTAATCAATTGAGCTCATTTAGGCTCTAAAAACATAGTCAAGGCGAGGAGACTAACCACTCTACCATTGGTTTCCATGACACTTCTTAGTTGGACTAGGCACTCTAAAGATCTGACATCTCTGTCAAGACTAGGATACTCACATGTCTAATTTTGGGGTGTTCTGATTGGTTGGAGTCCTAATGTATGATAACATGTATCTTCTAGTAAGTTCTAGGTCTGACAATTCTAACACCATTTTAGCCTTAAGATCCTAAATCTAGGATTGAAATAGTCCCTATGTTATTGATTATTTTCTATCCTTTGACATGCTCTAATAAATATGATGCCCTTGGATTATGGGTAGCTTCTTTACCACTTGGAAACATCTTATGAGCTTGCTTGCCTAGGGTCATTGCTCCTTGTACAACCATTTCCAATACTACAGATTTACATGATGATACCATGTAGTAACATACTCATGTTTACGCAGCTTTGTAATGAGGGATCTATTAATGCATGGAATTTTTTTAAGGTTACAGGTCCTTGTAAAACCTGGATTCTTGTTTCAGGTCATAGAGCCTAGTTTTCTTGTTTAGGTTTCAGGTCCTTGTAAAACTTGGGGAGCTTTTATTGGTTTATTTTGTTGGTTTTAGGTCCATGTAAAACCTAGTTTAGTTACTATTTTTTGGTGGGTTTGCCTTTCCTGGCAGTTTGTAATGCTTTATCTTTCTTGATATGTATAGGGTTTCAGGGCCCCCTCAAAACTTGTTTTTACCTTAATCTAAAACATCCTACTTCTCTACTAGCCTAAAGGATTTTCACTTAGCATGGTAATTTTTAGGATCATGGGTCATTAGGATGATACCACATGGTAATATCCTGCTCACCCAGTCACCTAGAGGTAAAATTTTTCTAAATAGGCCCAAGGCTGTGGAATGCTGACATGTAGCTCTCAAAAAATTTAAAGAAACATCTAAGTGTTTTTAAATTATTCTTTGAATTCACAAATTATACACTTAATATCTATAACTTATACCAATAATGAAGGAAGTGGTGCACAATTTATATCATATCCTACAAAACATGGGCACAGAAGTGTAATTTTATAATACAGTGTTAAACTTCAACCTTTGAGTGTGAGGAAGTATTTAAATAATAACACATAATAGGATTGGTAATTTTTAGCATGCTCTTCATGATTTAGAATTAACCACCATGTACTTATCTTTTTGCTACTTGATTTATGGGAGACCCATGCACCTAGACTTGCATACTATTCCATCACTTGGTTTCATTCCATGAAAAGTGTGCATGTTGAAGGTTGCAAGTAGGACTAAAATATATGGATCTTTAACAAAGGCATGAAACCTTAACACTTTGGCATGCAAGAATTTTAGGAAGAGAACCTATAAGAGGAATGAAGATATGGGATTCATGTGCCTACTTTCAAATTTTATACTTAGGTGCACATTGGAAATTACCTATAGGTGCAAATAAACACTTTATAAATATACAAACCTAAACTGGTCATTAAGTATGGGAATATATAGAAAACATTTATGTGTGAGATTTTTTTATATAATTTGACATTGCACAAGTGTGTGACTATTTTTATGGTCTAATTTCAATCCCTACTGAAGGGGTGACTTCGAAAGTTAACACTTCTTTAACAAAAGACTCCTTCCTAATGGTCAAAATATGAATGATCATAACTAGACATGACCCATTTTACCAAAAAAAATCAACACAAGATGACATAAGTCTTTAATCATCACATGCATAACTATGCCATAAAACACTATTGATTAACTTATTTCCAAGCTTGATTATTATTCCCAATAGCAATCTCATGTCTGTTTATCTAAATTCTACTCATTTTTAGATATGTTATAATTCCATTAAATCTTCAAATTTAGATCAAAATAGATGGTCAATGCTAAAAAGGCCAACTAGATCTAGGCCAACTAAGTATAATACATATTTATAATGGGTTGTCCTAACCAAATTCATAAAAAAATTATAGCTTATATTTTAATCTTCTAAAGCATAGGTAGAATATATCACATGCCTTAAGATAAGTCTTATCCTTCATATTTGTCTATATACTTCATTTAGGATAATACCTTCACAAGTAACTTAAGATGCAATGAATAAACATTCATAGGATAATCAACAAAATGACATCAATACACATATATAAAGGCCATTAACTTGGTCAAGCTCAATCATGGATATAAAACATCCACTAGGATTCTATTTATAATAAGGATCCCTCTCAATGAGGCCTATTAATCTGATATAATAGGTAACTTATACATTAGTTCTCTAAAATAATAACCAAAACATTTAGCTGGTAAAATACATAAGATAGTGGCTCACACATGGCCCACAACAATCACTAATACTTAAATATCAAAATTTCAACTGATAATAATTAATCTTTGACTCCTATCTAGTTATTAAAAGTAATAAAGCATCAGTAGTCAATATCTGAAGATAAGATCCTATACACTCCAAGTGCAACTTCAGCCAATAAATGGTGGGATAACCTCCCAACCTTTTTCCATCATCAAGTAACTAATCTAGGAACATATGAGCAAGACTCATACATCTAAACATGTTCACATCATGATAAAAATGATAACTCCTTGAAAAAATAGTTTGAACCTTGTCCCCGCTTAGTGCGAGTGCACAAGTATTTTATTAATTTTCAAAAAACAAGTATATAAGGGTGCCTTTACTCTGTTAACCCTTTTTCATAGCAAACATAGATTATATAGATTTTACCTATGACTGGTAAAACCAACTAATCCTATAACTAACTATTTACATAAAATCAACCCGTAAGGTAGTTCTAATTAATAAACACAAAACATGAAAACTACCTAAAACTAAAACTAAGTAACTTTATTTTATGGGGGTGTCTTTACTAAAAATATGCATGGCTCGTTAACAATAATTAATTATTAACCTACCAAAAAATGTAACCTAATGTTAAGACTTTGGCAAGTCCCAACAAACCCCCCTATGATCTAAAGTCAGGTTTTTGGACACATACCAAGCATTTTTATAAATTATTTAAATTTGATTCTATCAAGGGGTTTTGTGAAGACGTCAACTGTTTGATCAAAAATTGAGCAATATATTAGATCAAGAGCTTTATTTGCCACCATCACTCATAGATAATGTTATTTGACATCCATATGTTTTGTTTTGGCTTTAAACATAGGATTCTTGGACATCTTGATTTCACTTTGATTATCAATATATAACTATGTAGCAGCAAATTGAGAAACTTAAAGATCTTCAAGAATACAACATAGGTAAATAATTTCTCTAGAAGCATCCCATGATGTAATATACTCTATTTTTACTAATGAATTTACCACTATATCCTACTTTTAATAACACCAAACAATGGTAGCTAAACCCATATGCATAGTGTATCTTGTGGTTGACACTCTGTCATCCACACATTTTCCAAAATATGCATCACAATATCCAACAAGTTTGAATTTCTTATTATGGTAGTATTCAAGGCCATATGTTTTCATTCCCTAAAGGTAATGAAGTACTCATTTTGATGCATGCCAATGAATTTATCTAGGCTCATGCATAAACCTAGATAAAATTCCAATTGAAAATGAAATATCAGGCCTGGTATTCATCAAGTATATCAAACCTCCCATCAATTATCTATATGTGGTGCCATAAAAAAAGGCACTGCTATCATCCTTAGACAATTTCAAGTTACTTTTCATAGGAGTGAGGGTAGGTTTGCATTCACTCATGCCAAACCTTTCTAATAACTCAGAAATATACTTAGCTTATGAAATGAAAATACTATACTCTTTCTGAGTTACCTCTATGATTAGATAGTAGTGAATAAGTCCAAGATCTATCATCTCAGACCCATCTTTTAATTCCTTCTTCATAGACTTGTTATGGTTTTCATCATTACATGTGATAAACAAGTCATTGACATAGAGAAAAAGTATCACCATTTTCTTACCCTGCACTTGAAAATAGAGAGTATCATCAGATTCAGTGTGATGAAAACCAATGGATTTCAAGTATGAATCCATTTTCTCATACAAAGCCCTAGGTGCATATTTGAGCCCATATAAAGCTTTTATCAATTTACACACTTTGTGTTTAGTACCCACCTATTTAAACCCCTGAGGTTGTTTCATATTTACTTCTTGTAAATCACCATTTAAAAAAGCACTTTTAACATCTAATTGATGTTCTTTCCAACCATTTTGTGCTACTAAGGCAAGTACTATATGAATAGTGTGCCATTTGGAAGTTAGTTCAAATGTTTCCTCATAGTCAATACCTTCTTATTGTGTATATCCTTTTGCAACAAGTCATGCCTTATGTTTATCAATGGAGACATCTGATTTATACTTAGTCTTATAAACCCATTTACATTTGATGGTTTTAACATGTGGAGGAGGATCAACTACAACCCATGTATTATTTCTAAGTATGGAATCATACTCACATTTCATTGCCTATTGCCAAACATATTCAGTAGATGCCTCCTCAAAAGTGGATGGCTCAGAAGAAGTAGTAAAAACCATAGCATAGTTTACCTATTTTCAAGAATTCTTGGGCCCTATTAAACCAACTTCATCTAATTTCAAATCAAAAAATGCACTTTGAGCCCATTTTGGATACTTATTCAAGTTATTCAAATCAGGGACTCCAAAATTTTCATTATGTGCATCATTTGAAGGGGGACTTAGAGAATTTTCAACAATTTCTAAGTCATCAACCTATGAACTTGTAGATAAAGGAGAGGAAAGTGAAGGAATTTGATTCTCATACCATAACTTCGAAGATTTATCCCCATTATTCAAACCCTTATCTCTTTTTGTATTTTTCCTCTCTAATCTATCAAGTTGAGAATCAATCTCTACAGTTTCATAGTCCCAAACTCATCAAATATTACATCTTTACTCACTATGACTTTGTTTGTATCCTATGCAAGCAAATGAAACCCCTTTTAATCTTTCGAGTAACCAACAAAGATTCATTTTTGACTTAATGGTTCCAACTTAGTTCTATGTTTAATAAGAACCAAAGCAAAACAAAGACATCCAAACACTTTCAAGTGTTTAACTTTTGGTTTAAACCCATACCATGCCTCATATGGAGTTTGTCCCAAAAGTACAACTATGGGGGACTTGTTTCTTAAATACACTATAGTACCAATGGCTTCTACCCAAAACTTATCATCAAGTTGTTTATAGTGCAACATGGCACATGATGTGACCTCTAAAGTTCTATTCATCTGTTCAGATACTCAATTTTGATATGGAGTATAAGCATTACTATATTGTTGATGAATGCCATGTTCTCAATAATAATCTGAAAATTCATTTGAGGTATACTCACCTCCATTATTGGAATGAAGAGTGACCAAATGTGAACCTGTTTCTTTTTTGACTAAGTGTAACCAATTAACAAACTTACTAAAAAATTCATATTTGTTTTTTATAAAAAATACCCAAGTTATCTGAGAAAAGTCATCAATAAACAAGACAAAATATCTACACCCACCAATGGATGACTTTTTCATGTCACATACATCACTATGAACTAACTGCAAACACCTATTAGCTCTCCAGGATGACTATTTATGAAATTTTTCACAATTATGTTTGCCCAAAACACATGACTGACAAAGAATACTATCTTTGCAAAAAGTGGGCAACCCATTCACCATACCATATCTCTGAAAATCCACTAAAGAGTGGATATTTAAATGTCCAGAGTGGAGATGCCATAACTGCTATGTAGACATAGTACATGTACCTGTGTCAACAACTACCATAAGTTATATAGTGGGAGGAAGCACTTTACAATGAAATCTAACCAAGTTTCCATATTCATATCCTATATACATTATTTTATAATCATCTTTCACTGTATTGATGTAAATGAACCCATTTTAAAGCATAATTTGATAACCTGTCTTTCAAATAGTTACCAAAGAAAGTGTTTCTTCAATGTGGGAACATACCAAACATCCTCCAAGTATTTTATTGACCCATTAGGAAGAAGAATCTGAATAGATCCAAGTCCTAGTGGTGTATGCATAGACTTATCTACCAAGGCAATTAGAGAGAGAGAATATTTCTTGAAATACCAAAAGAAATCTCTCCTAAATGTCATGTGTTTGGTTGTTCTTGTGTCTAAAACCCATACATATGTGAGCTCATCTCTAGCCTCATATTCAATATAATCAATGTGCCCCAAAGTAGTGAATGCAGATTCATGGGAATCATTACTAGACTCATCATAGTCATGATCAACATACTGAGTAGAGTTAGACTTAGTCACTTTTTTGGCCTCTAAATTTTATCGAAAAGAATTCTACATTGTGAGGCAATGTGACCAAATTTTCCACATCTATGACATTGAATGTCTGATCTACCTTGACCTCTGCCCCTATATGAGTTGTGACCACATCCTTGATCACTTGTTTCATGTGATTGGTTATATTTTTGATTATTTGAATAACCCCTACCTCTATTTTGATATCTACCTCCTCTATAACCTCGACCCCCTCTATAATTGTTTCCTTTATTATTTTGATGCCCAGATGAAAATGAACTAGGCTTTGACTCTAAAACATGGGATTCTTCATTTTTCTTGGATTTCTTAGGTAGAGAGAGGTCATGTTGGATGAGAAACTCAGCCAACTTATCAAAGGTGATGCCTTTGATCTTGTCAAAGACATGCAACATTTCAACAAAATTCCTATAGGACCCAGGTAGTCCTTTCAAAGCAACAATGACTATGAGTTCATCATCTAGTTTTCCAAACCCAACCTTAGTGTAATCAGTAGTGATATTTTTCATCTTAGACATATATTATCTAATATCCCCATCTTCATCTAATGAAAAAGTAAGAAACTGCATATGAATATCTATCTTCTTATGCTTAGGTTTCTTATCATACAAATCTGACAATGTTTTCCATGCAGTGTAACTATGAGGAGAATTTTCAATATGAACATAAGTATCATGAGTACAACAACATTTAATGAGAGATAAGGCCTTAGAATCATGAAAATTAAATACATATAATTTATCTTGTTCTATTGATAATGTGGGATTTTCATTCTTGACAATATCCCATAACTCATTAAAAACTAGTGAAGCCTCCATCAATTGTTTCCAATCAAAATAGTTGGAAATTGTTAATCTATCACCATCTAAAATCAAATTTTGAATATTTGGCATCTTGAAATAAAATCAAGTGAAGTAGAGAAAAGTGTGACAAAATACAAAAGAGATGAAACAAATATCATACTCATTGCACAAGACACTGCTTCTACAGAGTTTTTCACTTAACCTCCACGTAGAGCAAAAAAGAAAAATAAGAATTTTTGATGGGTTTTTCACTTAACGTCACCAAAAATCAATTGATTACACCCTTATTTTGCCAAATTACATCCTTATTCCACCAATTACACCCTTATATCACAACAACAATGTAAAAGAAATATAATTTAATTCCCCCTTTTTTTATTTTTAAAACAACACTATACAATAATTATGCTTTTCACAACTTTCAAGGCATACAAAAAGTAGATTTAAAAGGGAATATTCCTTTTACAAAAAAGAATATTCTAAAAAAACTTCTTCCAAAAAGAAGGGATTTGAACCCTTGACCTCCTCCTTTGAAAGCTTCTTACAAAACAACTTTAACCAATTGCTCTAAGAGCACTTTCAAAATATAATACTCAAAAATTTGTACTTATGCTAGATTTTGTCTATGAGGGAAAATTTTAAAAAATGCAAAAAATAAGTAACTTAAACTAAGTAACTTTATTTTATGGGGGTGTCTTTACTAAAAAGATGCATGCCCCATTAACAATAATTAATTATTAACCTACCAAAAAATCTAACCTAATGTTAAGACTTTGGAACAAGTCTTAACAACAAATTAAACAAAGGCAAAAAACAATGAAGAGGTCTTGGGGTCAATAAGATAGATATCACATTGTGACAACTAATCATCTCTAAGTGAAGAGTTTAACAACCTCAGATCTATTTACATAAACATAAAAGAATAATAAGGCACAGCTATGGTAGTAACAAATAGGCATACAACCAATGTGATATAAATTCTATAAGTAGTGATGAGAGGGCTTAGAAAATATACCATCATGTCCTACATGAGAGGCCTAACCCTTTTTCCATCGTGAAAAATTTGAACTTTCTACACATTGGAAGTCTTACATGATGAAATCATAATTTCCATGTAAATAAAAGTACCATAGTTAAATATATCATGGAGGCATATCTAGACTTCAAACTCCCACACAAGGGTAATAACACTATCAAGAAAATCAAACACAACCATAGATAAAATAAATAGAGGAAGTAAACTAAGTATTCATACTCCTCTTGAACATAGTAATCAAGTAAGAATCATACAAACTTCATTTAGTCAATAATAGGATATTTTAGTCAATAAGATACCTACCCAATACTACAAGCCCTTCCATAGATCCTTTTTATAGGTTACAACCAGCTGAGACTCTCCCTCTCTAGGCTCAGTTCTTGTTTCTCCTTCATTTTCCTTTGTTCTCTTAGGGTGGTGACTAATGCCAAAAGTTTTGAACCCCTTTTTCAGAGATCAAGCCTATTTAAATAGGTTTTTTCTCCTTTTTATGACCCAATTAGAACATGAAAAATGTCTATTTTTCATTTGGATCTACCAACCACTCTTATTAGCTAGTCCATGCCTTCTTAATGACATCTCTTTACCAATTCATAATGGCACATGACACCTCTACTAGATTCATTTGATTTATTCTAAAACAACCACCTCCCTACACAAGGCTCAAGGCAAGGGTAATTAATGGACAAGTTTATAATTTTTCAATAAGGAAATCAAGTTATTAGTCCACTGTATCCTCATGCATTAAAGATGACTATCCCAAGGTGGTTAGACCAACCCAAAAGTGATTACTATCCATTAAGACATGCCAAGACTAAAGAAGGGATATAATGACATACAATGCATTCAATTAGGATCATGAAAGTTCCAAGACAAGATTAAGGTTAGAGGTGGGATCACACACGATGCAATAATTCCTAAAGTAGTCCTTTTTACCTTCATTACCAATGACCTATTCCTACACATTTATTTCACCCGTGAAATCTACTATCCTAGTAGCTGAAGCTTGCAACATCAACATGCTAGATCATTTAATTTAAACTAATGTAATTATATTACTAAGCAATTCAAAAGGTTATGAAGTGATATTATTTTAGAATTTAATGCATGTGTAAATTAATTTTCTACATAAGGAAATAATCAAGTATTGCTAAACCAACACTTACCATTTGCATAATCTTCTTACCTTCACAGTCATCACCACCAAGGGGTATAATTAGGGATTTTAGTATAGTCACATTATTTTCTCATGATGGGCCTCACATTTTTCCACATTAGAGAGGGCATCATCCTTGATGTAGGACTGATTTGTTGATATAACATGGTTTTTATAGATCTACCTGACTATTAGAACATCACTTCAAATTATCTATATGTCATCCTAAGTAGACCACAATATGAGGTATTTGTTTTATCCCCAAAGAACATCCTCAAAAATGGATATCAACTACTACATAGAACCAAACATTTCATTCCTCTTGTATTCTAATATCTCTAAGTTTATTCAAGGTTTAATCAGCCTAGATCATCATTCCTTTTTATACCAATTATCTTATTGGATTTAAGAATGGTGTGTCATATTCACTTTATATATTTTAACATAAGTCATGAGTTCCATTAAATCAAGGCTTATTCTTCAAATAATTATATTGGCATAGGTCATAGAGGAGTTGAACATCCTTCCATTATGCCCAACATACAAGGGATTTTGCAACAATATCATTAGGACATTTCTGGGAGATCAAATAACCTCTCACCATGCCCTACACAAAAGGACTTTCATAAGCTACCATCATAAAGTGTTGCTAAAAAACCACCATCACCTAGTGTCATAATAACATTTATAACATGCATATCAGAATAGAAGAACTTTATGAAACAAGGAGTAAGTGCCTCTCCATTTCCCCCAATTTATGGCAAGACTGATGTTGGTATTTTATCATAATAAAAATGTATGCTATAAATTCACAAAGACACTTTAAAAAATTGATGTAAACAATTTAAACTCTATTTTAGTAACTCCATCTAATTTAGAGGTGAAAATGGTCCAATTTTAGATCCAAGCCTTGATTTATTCAATGTTATATTTCCACTTATATTTCACTTCTTACATATGATACAGGTTGAATTACAATTAATTTCTAAAAGAGGTGTTCTTTTTTATGTAAATCATACTACAAAACACGTCTATCTCAATCCATTGAGACCCAAATTTTTTTTATATATGCATGAGAGTTCAAGAACTCCTTGAATATTCATTTCCCTCTCAGAGAAGAATGATAATTTCCAATCAAATAAAAACTATCCTACTAAAACAAACATAAATCTTCATTTATACCATTATGAGCCTATATATAATTATTATAACACATGGGGTAATGTTTAGTTACCATAGCTAGTGCCATCTAAAACATGAAGTATCTTATGAATAAAATGAGCATGGGGGAAATGCCTCCCATTTGTTCCATTCTAATGTATAATAATACAAACATTAAACTATCTCCCTTTTTAATATACCATGCCATTCATGAAGGTTTTAAGCAACCTACTACCATACTCTTCAATATCATTGTGTTATTAGGATCTAAACCTTTCAACCTAGGTATCATATATAACTTAATATGTAGGGGTGTCTCTATCTCAGATACTAGAAATGCAAGAATTTAAATGATTAATAAAATGAAGTAAAGTACTTAATTAAAATATTAGTAGGCAAGTTATTCTAACATAAAAATCCTACTACAAGATTAAATTAGAAATAGGAGGTCTCACTCTATTTCTCCCTATCAATGATCATGGGAGAGTTTAATAACCTAACATAATGCCCTGCATAAGAGGACTTCAACTAATACCATCATGACATTCATGGGAGGATTAAACAACCTTTCACCATTCCCCTACACAAAAGGTCTTTGATACACTACTAATATGAGAAAACTATGTGTTAATAAATATGCATGTGGCCCTCAAGACATCAATCTACTAGCCAATATAATATATATTCAAGGGTCTCTCAAGACATAGGTCCCCCCACCAACACAATGCACAAAGTGAATATAATAGTCAATAAGCAAGGGGCTCTTAGGACCCAGTCCCCCAACCAATGTAATGCACAAAGTGAAGAGAATAGTCGATACATAAGGGGCTATTAGGGCATGGGTCCCCCCACTAATGCAATTCATAGAGTGAATAGAATATTTGATATGTAAGGGGCTCTTAGGATATGGTTTGCCTACCAACATAATGCATAGAGTGAAGATAATAGTCAATACACAAAGGGATCTGAGGACATGGGTCTGTGTAAGCAATTTATTCTTAAATATATATTTTAACTCTTTGTGTAACCTATGATTCATAATATTAGCTTACATGGTTTTGTATTGAAGTATATTTTCATTGATTGACTCATTGAACCCTTTCTTGAGTTTTGAAATTTTCACATAAGATATTTTATCGTCAATGTTGATATATAAATATTCTTTAAAATAATCAGCTAAAGGAAGGAAAACACTAAATAACTAAGGTGTAAGTCATAGAACCAAATAAAATCATAAATTTTGAGACTTCATGGAAATAATTTTGTCAATAAATAGTTGTTAGTTGCATAATCTAAGTATATTGAATGCAAACATTAGATGTGTTGTTTAGGGTGACCTTTTTTGTCATATAATGGAATATTTGGAGATATAAACCCTAAAATTAGGTGATATGATACTATCTTGTGAGATAAATGATTATGGGGAAACATATGTGAGTATAAGGAATGACTAGCTCGAGATGCACCTTTTTCTA
Organism: Torreya grandis; assembly: GCA_037957365.1. Lineage (NCBI taxonomy): Eukaryota > Viridiplantae > Streptophyta > Pinopsida > Cupressales > Taxaceae > Torreya > Torreya grandis. Next base: position 1,787,051 of record JARHVA010001926.1, on the reverse strand, counting down.
ATCACTACACCTTATATTGTATAGCTTCAATAGTCCACTCAAGGGAACATATAGTAGGTGATATAGATGGTGTAATATATGTATTCATCAAAGGATGGGAATGGTTCTCTTGAGTAGGCAAAGGCATGGAAATATATGAGAAGAATTGTGTTTACCCCACACCTTGGGTTAATATCACATGTGTAAATAGTGGTGTTGATGTAGGAGTAACATTAATATTAAAGTATTCTTGTGCCTCAAATGTGGAAACTGTAGTTTGGTGATTCACTTTGGATTTTAGGATTAACTTTAAAACTCTATCTAAATCATGATATTTGGATGATATAACTTCAAATTTTACATAATTCTTGAAATTACCGAGGGTATAACCCATTAAGGTCATATGGAGTAATGTTGTCAGGGCAATCTTGGTTATCATGTTCTAGATTAGGCATGTGAGCATTATCATCTATCTACCCATATTCATTGATAATTGAAACATGAAAATAACATGAATAAAAAGGTATATTCATTATAATTTTATTATCCATTTAAGGTGAATTAGAATAAATTTGATTGTGTTCAATTTGAACCCCACTTAGTTTTACACTTAACTTTATGGGAATACGGGAACTAACCCTCTTATGTGTCATATGATAGAAACATAAAAGTAAGAAGAAGGAAAGGGCCAAAATATGAATTTTTATTAGTGTTAAATAGTCACAAATTATATTTAAAAATAAATCATGAAATAAAAATCTAAGGTAGAAAATATAAAAATCTAGCAAGAAGGAATGAAACCCTAAGGGAAACCTAGGGTTTGGAAATGTTCAACCTATATACGAGTTAAGAAATATTTTTACACTATATATGGATTAGTGTGAATCACAATAGGCTAAAATTATATAAATAGTTCAAATTTTAATATACAGTAATCAAACATAAATATGAATCTAACTAATCAAGACTGATATGATAATGTTATTTACTATTTCATATGGAAAGTACTAAGGAAATCAAAATACTTAGCTTTAATATATGAATGATTGATTGTGATTATGTTTTGATAGTAAACACATATTATAAGTATACATGTGGTTTGTATATATATCCATAAATATGTTTTTATGCACACATGGCCAATAACATTAGGAATGGGTAAGAACATTGAAACTAATAATTAGGGTTGACATTATTATCTTGGGTAGTTTTGTCCATCTATGATTGTATTGTGATTTGTGAATTTCTAATATATTTTTTATTTGTGTGATTGATGACACTTAATTGTATGTATAATTTTATAATAGGCTAAAATTTTGTAATTAGTTCAAATTGTAATATACAAAATTCAAACATAAATATGAATCTAACTAGTTTGGAATGATATGATAATGTTATTTAATATTTCATATGGAAAGTAATAAGGAAATCAAAATACTTGGCTTTAATATATGAATGATTGACTATGATTATGTTTTGACAATAAACAGATACTAGAAGTAGACATGTGATTTGTACATATCCATAACTATGTTTTTATGCACACATGAACAATACCATTAGGAATGGGTAGTAACTATTGTCTCCATATCTTTCACCCTAGAAGAGAGTGTTCAATACTCTTCTATATTTGGGAAATATTAGAACATTTCTAGGCATGTGGGTATGCTTATAGAGGAAATGAACCTCTAGATTTAAAGGGCTAGCTCCTTGAATGTATCTCTACAAAACAACTTCTATCTAAACTTGTTTTATTAAAGGAAAAAGAGTTATAAATTGCATAAATAAAACCTGTTTTAAGAATGGTGATGCACCAAGATTATATTTCACATGAATGGCATACCCTAGTGCATGATATAACAAAATACATAGACTATTTTTAAGCTCTAAAGATTCTAACACAAGTATTTCAATATAGAGGTGAGATGTATGAAATGACATAAGGAAAATGAATTTAAGGACAACCTATACATTTTGAGAATAGTTATACACATGAAAAAATTCAACACACTTGGGTGCACTCTATATGACCTGTTAGACCTAGCACTCTTACTCAAGCATGAAGGGCAAAGGACAGAAGGATGAAAACAATCATTTTTTGTCACTATATGTCACTTACACACTTAGATAATTGCTCATAACTTCAAAGAAAAAGACTTATACCAATGCTTAAAGGAAAAACATGACATGAATTCAACAAGGCTTCACCATACACTACATGGTTTTTTTTACACTAGCCTAAGGGTTGTATTTATAGCTAAAATGAAGTGAGAGGGGGAGGCCTTTGGTGCCAAAGAGAGAAATAAATTTGTTAGAAGTCCCCATATTTAGCTATAACCAAATTTGAAAATGATGCTCATTCGGGTCATTTGATTGATCCATGTCACCTCCCTAATCACTCTTAGCCTGATCTCTCAAAAATGCTTCTCTAATGATTTCTTAGTAGGATCAAGATATTTTGAGTAATGGCATCAATACAGTTATTACAAGAGAGTCCACCTATTGTAAATTTGTACTGATGCTAACAACTTTCCACCAACTTGTTAAGGTGTGTAATGGTGTAGGGGAGAGTCATTTTCATTTTATTAGCCTTATCTTCCTTTGATTAGTTGTCAAAAAATGACTTGGATCATGATTTTATCAATGGTGAAATGAGCCCTCTTATTTGATTTGGTGGATGTAGAATGTGAGCCCCTTGGATTTTCTTGGGATCCTCTTGTTTGAATGCCAATAGCTAGTCCCTCATCTTGAAGTTGACATCCATATAACCATCACTCTACTGGGACCATTCCTTCAAAAAAATTATTTCAAAAAAAAAATTCAAAAAAATTTTATTATGGACCCTTTTATTTGAAATAATTAACCTCTCAGGGCCCTTCTCTTTCTGAAACAATCTTTCTTTTAGACTTTCTGCAAGTGTCCCTTTGGATTTTTTTTGAAGGACACTTTTGCCAAGAATAACCCTTTGACATTTTCATTTCACCTCTTCAAAATACTAAACATGCCCTTAGACATTCTTGGAATATCCCTTTCAAAATCTTGAAAAGGACACTTTGCATAGAAAAAGACCCTTCAAAAGAATGAAAGTGGCCTTTGACAATCTTGCAATGGTCCACTTTTTTGGGAAAAAGACTCTTCTAAAAATTTGAAGTGTACCAATTGGAAATCCATTTCCTTCAGAACAATTCCTTTGGAAGGATTGTTGTAGAGAAAATGTTGGAAACAATTCCTTCAAAAAACTTGGAAATGTCCCTTCAAACTTTTGGAAGATGTCTTTCAAAGAAATGAAATGTTCCCTTCTATGAGAAAAAGATCCTTTAGAAGAATGAAAATGTACCCTTTGAAAAAATGCAAAGGAAACCTCCATAAGAAATAATTCCTTTAAAAAATCTAAAAAGGCCCAATTCCTTCGATAAAAATGAAGTGACCAATTCCTTAGAAAAGACCCTTCTAAAATATTGAAAATATCCCTTTGCTTGAGAAATGACCCTTCAAAAATATTGTTTTAGACAAAATGTCCAAAATAATTCCTTCAAAAAAATTATTTAAGCCAATTCCTTGTAAGAACAAACCCTTCAGGAAAGTTGCAAAGGACACTTTTCCTTTGGAAATCTTGAAGATGCCTTTCAAAAATCTTGAAATGTACCCTTTAGAATTTTTACAAAGGACACTTCCATGAGAAAAGACCCTTTGACAATTTTTCAAGTGACCCTTCAATTTTTTTTGAAATATACCAATTCCTTTAAACTTTTTGTTTTAGACAAAAATTTCAAAACAATTCTTTTGAGATTTGGACAAAAAACTCGAAGCAAAAACATGCTGAAATAAATAACACTTTATAAAAAAAGACCCAAAAAAAATTGCAAAAAGACCAAACAAAGGACCCTGAAGGAAATAACACTTGGTCTTTTGTTGTGGGGATAAACCAATTAAGAATGCTACACTTAGCCAAAATTAAAGATGCAAAACTTGGGAGTGAAAAATGGCTAACATTCTTAGTGATTCCAAAGGGTGGAATGCCTATTATGACTAAGACCAGTTACCTAAATCCTTCCATTGGGCATGGAGTTATGCATATAAGCACCCAAAATGATTTGAAAAGATCTTTAGCCTAAAAAACACAAGCTGGTTGATTCACATGCACAAAGGCAAAGACACATACCAAACAAAAGGAAGGAAACACACTTGTGTTATAAGGCACTTAGGGAAAACAACAAACCAAAGGAAACATACACCTAAACTACTATTTACAAAATAGACTCACAAGGGCTAATATCAGGACTTCAAATGTATCCCATTCATAGGGATAGGAAATTATTCTCCATTAATCTTGGTTAGATGAAAGGAGTTGATTTTCTTACACTTTATAATGATGTATGAGCCACTCCAAAAAGTGTTAAAATTTATATGTCTACTTAGTTTTGCCCTATCTTCATCCCATTTTAGGACCAAGTCACCTTCCTTGAATAATCTTACACTTGATATCTTGTCAAAGGACTTATTTATGAGTACTTGGTGGTGTGCCATGATCTTGTGTGCATTGTCTCTTATTTATTTCAACTACATTAGTTCTATTAATCTAACTTCCATTAGAGTATTTTCAACTAGTTCCAATTATTGTGTAAGTCCTAGAGCAGGGAGTTCTTGAGATATGGACAATCTAGCCTCTCTCCCATAAATAAGCACAAAGGGAGAATTACTAATTGATCTCTTAGGATTAATCCTGTTAGCCCATAAGGTTATCTTCAACTTGTTATGCCATGCTCTTTGATTGTTCTCCAATGTCCTCTTGATGATCTTGATGAGATTCTTGTTAGTAGATTCAACCAACATATTTACTTGAGGGTAATATTTAGATGAGGTACTCAAGTAAACTCCATTCCTTTTAGCCCAATAAAAAGTTTTAACACTTATGAAATCAAGTGCATTATCAAAAATAATAACATGGGGAACTCTAAACCTTATTATAATGCTCTCATAGAACTCCAAGATAACATTTTAACTTGCCTCCTTCAATGAAACAACCTCTACCCACCTTGTAAAGTAGTCAGTAGTAGTTAATATCCATTTTTGTATAACACTTGATGGAGGGCTGATCATATCAATGAAATTAAGACCCCATTGCATGAAAGGCTGGTCTACTTAGATAGGATTCAATGGAAGGGTTGAAATTTTTTGTTTGCCTACAAAGAAGGCACATTGAGGACACTAATTAGTCCAATGGTAACAATCCTTAAAAATACTAAGCCAATAGTAACCAACCCTCATTATCTTTTCAATTATTGTCTTAGGAGAGAATTGATCTCCATCTGCACCATTGTGAAACTTTTCTAGCATCATATCAAACTGATCATTGTTAACACACCTCAAAAGCACACCATTCATGTCTTTTATAAAGAGAACACCATCTACAAGATATTAAGGAATGGTCTTTAATCTAATATACTTCCTTTGATACTTGTTCAAGCTATTGGGGCACTCACCATTTTGAATAAAATTAATGATGTCTTGTGTCCAACTTTGAACTTGTATGTGATCATTTGGTTGGGGTTAAACTTGGTTGATCAATATTTTCTCTTTTGGCTCTTGTAAATATAAAGATAAATGATCACATAATCCTTTTCCTCTTACCAAGTTTGTAACTTTAATATCTACATCATACTCCATCACCTTTTTAATCCACCCAACTCTCTTTTCATTGAGGTCTTTGCTTAGGAGAATATCCTTAGTGATAGGTTGAGAAACCATGATATGTATATTATTATTTGAAATCATGTGTCTAAAATTTTTCAATCCCCTTATCACTTTTAGATCTTTCTTTCAAAAAAATGTATATTTGACCTCATAATCTTCCAATCCTTGGCTGAATAAATCAATTGGTTTCTCTACCTCTTCATCATTATTTTGCATAAGCATAGCTAATATTGTATCAAGGTTAGAAAAGGTATAGAGTATGAAATATTTGGCAAATTTTGGGTTCAAGAGAGTAGGATATTTTTCAATTGCTTGCTTAATTTCCTCAAAACTATTCTTACCTTCCTTTGTCTAAACAAAAGCTTGGTTCTTCTTGAGCATAGCTATGATAGGCTTTACCATAGTTACAAAGCCTAGAATAAACCTTCTTAGAAAGTTTATTTTCCCCAAGAAGCTTTGAATTACTTTCTTGTTTTGAGGCAAAGATGATCCTAGAATAGCCTCAATCCTCTCAAGGTCAATAGACAAGCCTTATTTTAAAATAATATGATCCAATAACTTACCTTCATGGACAGTAAAGATGCAATTTTTTGGATTAAGGGATATTACATACTTCCTAAACTTCTCAAATACCTAACTTATATGTTCCATATGATCATTATCACCCTTTAAAAAAATAATTATATCATCAAGGTACACAATAAAAAACATATTTATCAAACCTTTAAACTCCATGTCCATTGCCCCTTTAGAATGTAGCCCCAACATTGGATAAACCAAAAGGAATCTTCCTATAGGAAAAAGTCCCCCATTTTGTAGTGAAGGATATCTTGAACTGATCCTCTTCACTCACTAGTATTTGATTGTAACTTGAATAACCATCAAGAAGTGAAAAGCATTGAGAACCTACAATAAATTGTAGAATTTGTTCCATGGAAGGTAGTGGATAATGATCCTTGAGAGACACCCTATTAAGGTCTTAAAAATCCACACAAATTCTAATATCTCCATTCTTATTTTATACAAGTACAAGATTAGCCACCCAAGTTGAGTGTTTGATAGGAAAGATAACCTTAGACTCAATCAACTTGGTCAGCTCTTTCTTCATGAGTTCCTCTATCTTGGGATTGATAGGTCTTTATTTCTTCCTAACTAGTTTAGCTCTAGGTTCTAACTCAATAGTGTGATGAGATAAAATTAGGTCAAACCCTTTCAAATATTTGTATTCCCAAGTAAAGATGTCATGGAACTCTTTGCATAATTCAATAAAGGCTTGCCTCTCAGATAAAGAACATACCTTACCAATTTTTAGGAGCTTGTCCTTGTAAATCATGACTCTCTCATAATTCTCTTCCTTTATTGACATGATCACTCTTTATTTCTTATTTTGATCATATTCATTGAAAACACTCTCCAAAGTAATTATCCCCTTAGGTATCATGTTTGTATTTAGCTGAATAACTTATTCTTCATATTGATCATGCAATCTCTTTTGGTTCCTTGAGGAGAATCCTAGCTCATTTTATAAAAAGTGTGCAATGTGTTCATCACTTTCAAACACTTTCCATGACACTTAATTATCTATAATATAAGCCTTCACAATGACCTTGATATGGGACTGATCCCTCTCTTTTCGTACATCAACAACTACATCAAATTGTGCTCCTATGGTAGCCAATATATCAACATGTTTATTTGAATCCCTCGGTATGGGTTATATGTTAAAGGCATCAAAGTATTAAAGTAGGTAGCATAGCCTATGCTTGTAGGATTTAAGTAAAGTATTCTTGGTTTTATCTTGATTTCTTACTTGGTAGATGACCAACTCACTATCCCCATAAACCTTCAAATTCTTGATCCCTCTCTTCTTTATCCATTGGAGGCCATGAACTAGGCCTTCATATTCTGCCACATTGCATGTGAAACTAAAGTGGAATATATATGAGGAGTAGTATTGATTATTTTATGGAGATAATAACATAATTCTATACCCTATATGTACTTTGTTTCTTGAACCATCAAAAAACATTTCCCATATTCCTTCAAGTGCATGGTCTTCATTAGTGAATGAAGGAATGGAAACACCTTTTTCATGCATACAATAAACTCCCAAATAAATTTATTCTATGAAAGTATATGGATAATGTCCATGCATTTTAGTGTTGTACTTATTAATGAAAAGATAAAAAATACCTTCAAGGGGGGAGGATGCTTCACCATCCATGACACTTTCCTCTTCTTTACTATTTAGACAATTTTGACTAGAATTTGTCTCCATGTATGGCTCAATATGAAACCTTGCTAAGGGATGAGTCCTTATAGTCACCTTGGTTCCATATATTTTTTTAAAATATAGAAAATACTAGTCAAAAAAAATTCCTTCTTATCTTAGCTGTGAAGTCCTTTGATAAGCAAATAACAAAATGAGCTAGAAGGTCTACCACCACAACATCTTGTAAAATGGGGAAACTTGGGAAATCATGTATAAATAATTTTAGACCTCTAACCAATCCCACTATCTTGGTTGGAGTCCCATCAAGATGAAACACACCTTTACTATGTGGTTCATACTTCAATCCCAACTTATCAGCCACCACCTTAGGCATAATAGTGGTACTAGCTCCACTATCTACAATACAATTGTGAACCACCTTGTCTCCCACAATGAGTATGAGGTGGCAGGGTGGAATATTTTCAGATTTGGTGGAGATCTCTAAGATATGACTTATAGAATTGATAAGGGCCACACTATTCTATTTTGAAGTTTGAGGGGCTATATGAATGTTTGCAAGCTATTCTTGTAAGAGCTTATTTTGACCAGGCATATGTAAGACTTCCCAAAGAGATATGCTTGTCTTGGTATTCTTCAAATAATTGAAAATGTTTAGAGGGGAAGTACTCACCTTTTATTTCATTATTAAATTTAGTGAGGGAGTCTAACCTATTTCATTTTAGGCTTGAAAACCCTACTTGTATTCTGACTTGGTTGAGGATCATGACTGGTAGTAGGTATTGCACTAGGATTCACACTTTGTGTCCTTAGAGAGGCATCACTTGGAGTCACATGTACTCCTAAAAAATCTCCCAGAGCTCTCTTCTTGGCTCTTATATTGGATGTAATTGATGTTATTTAATTTAACACATGATCATCCTTCACTTGAAAGCTCATCATACCTACACTCTAGCTATTACCTTCTCTATTAATATCTCTTTGCATTGGATTTGCTTTTTATGATGTCATGTAAGGAGTAGTCTCTTCTTGTGCCACCAAAGCTTGGTTTTCTTCTAGTTGTCTTTTCTAACATCATGCATAACTTGACCTTGAGGTTGTCCCCATTGGTCCAAATGATCCTCCCCTTGGACCAGATTAAGATGTAAAGGAACCATAGCCTTCATGGAAGGAGCAAAATTAGGATTATAGGTATTTGGCTTCTTTTTGAAACCTTGTTGATCTTGTCCTCTTCCTTGGTATTTGTATTAGGGTAGAGCTCTATAGCCTTATTGAGGATAGTATTGAGGGTTAGGTGGAGAACTTGCCTAAAATTAAGCTTGCTTGAGCTGAGTTCATAATGATTAGATCTATTCATCTTTATCCACAACATTATCCATCTTCTTGGGAAAGGTTCTCAACTTGCCATTGGCATTAGGAAATTGTGTTATGCCTAGAGCTTCAACTAAAATATGAGATTAAAAAAAGGCATGGAAACTCTTGGAGGTAGATTTCTAGCCTATATTAAGTTATTCTTAGCTTTAATATCTATCTCATATGTATTTGGAAAAGTGAATCCTCTCATTGACTGTAACATCACTACCACATCAGTACCAATACCTTTGAGATAAGTGGGGAAAATAAAGCTTGAAGGAGGTCTCATGATAGGTGGAAACCTATGCTATGTCCTTTGAAATATTTCATTAAAATCTCTGATGGATTTGTTAGGACCTCTCTTTATCATGTTTAACTGATGGATCAACAAAGTATGGTCACTCTTTTTCTCAAATCTAGTTTTCTATGCCCCTAAACTATCACATGTATTAGGATAGGAATAGCTGAATTATGGCTTATTTATCCCTATTTGATGCTATTTCACATTTATATATGCTTTAATTTGGTTAGTAGGTCAGCCTATGGAGTAACCATGGCCTAGATAGACTATATATATGAGGTAGTGAGTAACTATTTATCATCATATTGTGAATTCTGCTCTTAAAGAAGCTTGTTGAGGTTTCCCCCTCGAAGTGGCTTGTTTATTATCATATATTTTGATATATTTCAGTCATATTTACATGCATTTCTTGTATTTTACTTTATTGTTGAAGTAATTTCATTACAAGTGGTATTAGAGCTACTATTTGGGCAATCTTGTGGGCGAAATCTTGATTTTTTAAATTTAGCTATATCTAAAAAAAGGTTGAAAATTTCTCTAAATTTTTTTTACTTGAGGTTATAAACCATTAAATTAAGATTCCATTAAAACTATAGATGATTTGGATCTCTTGTACAAAAGTTATCACCATTTTATGTTTTTTCATAAAATTGCTCTATAGTGCGTAATTCAAAGATTTTTTCTAAGATATTTACATTTTTGGAAATCTTCAAAAAATTTGGCTAGGGTATGTTATTTTTATGTTTTGATTTGAGGCTGACATAAGTCCAAAATCTCTTGGTCAAAGTTGGGTCAAAAGTGCTAATTAGGGTTAACATTGTAAAGCCCTTTTATGGTACATCCATAAACTCAGGGTTAAGGAAGGGGTGCTAAAACTCTAGGTAAAAATCCTAAAAAGGAAGAGATGGAGTTAGAAGGGGGATGTACCAGATCCTTTGTACCAGGCTTCTCTGACATAGATCACAAGGTGATCCATCTTGACTATTATGTGCAAGTCATTCAAAGTGAGGTGCAAGTCATATAGTCTAATATGAAATCCATATAAGATAGTTTGGTAGATATAATAATGAATTTTAAAAACAATCAGTCAAATCATCCACTTATCTCTATTACACAACCCCACTAAGGTGGTTCTCCTAACCAGTCTACTTCAAATCCAACTACATGGCCATAGAGGAAGCTATTACCAAAGGTGGATATGCACAAATTTGATGGAAAATATCCACTCAATTGGATCAACCAAATGGAGAATTTTTTTTGATCTTCATCAAATCCTAGGTGGACAAAATGTTACCATGGCATCCTTGTATCTTGAAATGGATCAATTCATTTGGTATCAATGGTTGTGTGCTCAAAAGAAAAAGATGACTCTCAATGTCACCTAGTTAGTTTTTATAGAGGAGCTACAATCACATTATGGAAATAGTGTGATAGAGAATTACTTAGCCAACTGAATTTTTTTTGATAGACTAGCTCCATCAAGGATTATATTCATCATTTTCAGAACCTATCCTTACGTGTGGAGATAATTTTTGAGGAGAACTTGAATGACCTATTTTTGGGTGGACTCAAGGACCACATTCAACATGAGGTATGCATGTTTAATACACTTAAGATTTTTGATTCTATTATCATGGCACATAGAGCTAAGGAAAAATTAATAGTCAATGAGAAGCAACCATTAACTTACTTCAAAAATCATAGCATGTTGACACCAACATTTCCTCCACCTACCAAATTGACCCCTTAGCAAATTAAAGAGAAGTGTACAAAAGGATTATGTTTTAGTTGTGACAACAAGTGGAGAAAAGGACATAGATGTGTTGAGAATAATTTATTCTACATTGAGGGATCCAATGAAGATGAAGAAGAAGATGATGCCTCTAATAATGATGAAGAAGAGATAGAGGATGTACCTAAAGATTCCCAACTTAAAATCTCTTGTCATGCACTTTCAGGTATTAGCACTCCACAAACTCTTAAGGTGGTGGGTTTCCTTAAGAAATAGAATTTGACAATGTTGATTGATTTAGGGAGCACACATAACTTTATCAACCATAAGTTGGCCACTCGATTGAACTATTTCATAGACCCAACACTAGAATTGTAGGTCATGATTGCAAATGGTGGCATAATTAATTGTTTAGGAAAATTCCATAGTATTAAGCTTGATATGGGTGAGTATAATATTTATTCTCTTATGTTTTCTATTCCCATGGGTAGCACAAACATTATTTTGGGAGTCCAATGGCTCACAACCTTGGGTACCATTGAGATGAACTTCTAGGAACTATTCATGTGGTTTCATTCTAAAGGTAGGAAAATTGAACTACATGGATTACAAGAAAAATATCCATAATTGATTAGTTCACATCAGATGACCAAGATGCTAAAAATGGGGGTAGATGGAAATATTGCATGATTATGTTCCATAGAAGCTCAACCCACACATGCATCTACACATCCTAATCTATAGATGATTCTTCATGTGGAGGAGCACATTCAACATCAACAATAGGTTTTGTCTAGTTTGAGAGAGAATTTGGCCTTGACACAAAATAGGATGAAGTAACAAGTAGATCAACACTGTAGTGAGCAAAATTTTGAGGTGGGTGACTGGGTATTTGTACATTTGCATCCTTACAAGTAGATGTCCTTAAAGCAATAGAAAAAGGACAACAAACTTGCTCCTACGTATAATGGCTCTTATCAGGTTCTATAAAAAATGGAAAGTGTGGCTTACAAGCTTGAGCTACCTCATTCATCTCGCATACACCTAATATTTCATGTTTCCTATGTAAAGGTCATTGGATAGAAAGTTTCAACCCAAATAGAGCTCTCAGAACTAGATGAAGAAGGACGTGTCATTTTAGAACTAGAGAAGATCCTTCAAACACATACTAAGAATTTGAGAACTAGAGAGATTAGAGAATATCTGATCAAGTGGAAGAACTTGAGTAGTGAAGATGCAACTTGGGAAGGTGAATATTTTTTTGCAACAACATCTAGAGTTGTTCAACATTGAAGACAACATTGGTTTGAAGGGGAAGGGCATGATACGCCCCTAACCTATCACATGTATTAGGATAGGAATAATTGACTTATGGCTTAATTATCCCTCTTTGATGCTATTTCACATTTCTCTATGCATTCATTTGGTTAGTAGGTCGGCCTATGGAGTAACCATGGCCTAGATAGACTATATATAGGAGCTAGTGAGTAACTATTTATCATCATATTGTGAATTCTACTCTTAAGGAAGATTGTGGAGGTTTCCCCTCTAATTGGCTTGTCTATTATCATATATTCATATTTGGATCCATTTTTGATATTTTACTTTATTATTGAAGTAATTTCATGACATAGTTACCAACAATTCCCCAAAGCCACCACAACTTGTAATGCAACCACCTTCCAAAGTCCTACATTAGTCAAGTGCCTTACCTCTTAGAGACATGGAAAGAAATATAATGGCTATGTTTGCTTAGGTGACATTACAAAAGTTACAAAAATTCAAAATGTCTCTTATATGATCAGATGGGGTAATATAACCCTCTCCATTAAAACTAGAGAGATTCTTTGTAGTATTGGGAGGAACAAGGTCATATGTAGGAAGGTCAATTGGATTTTGGGTGTTTAAGGCTAAGAAAAGTTGATATCTATCCATTTATCCTCTTTTCTCTTGAACTCCTATCTCTTTAGCTTCTTATTCTTCTTCAAAACCTCCTTATCTAGGATCTCTAAGTGTTAGGAATGGTTCAAGTGTTATTCTTTAAGAAGGGTTTTAGATAGAGGGGTTTGATAAAAAATCCTATATGACAAAGTGAGGATCATGAAGTATAACATTGCAAACATGATATACAATTAGATATTCTCACCTTTTGGATTCACCAAATGTTGGATTATGAATATTTTTACAACCTTATGATTATCAAGACTAGCATTCACCTTGACATGTCAATAATTTGTCTCACTGAGCATGCCATAAATGTTGTCTCCAAATATTACACCCTAGAAGAGAGTGTTTAATCTTCTTCCAAATTTTGGAAATGTTGGAACATTTCTAGGCATGTGGGTATGCTTATAGAGGAAATCAACCTCTAGATTTAAAGGGCTAATTCCCTGAATATATCTCTATAAAAAATTTTTTATCTAAAATACTTTTATTGAAGGTAAAAGAGTTAAAAACTACATAAATAAAACTTTATCTAATAATGGTGATGCACCAATATTATCTTCCACATGAATGCCATACCCTAGTGCATGATACAACAAAATACATAGACTATTTTCAATCTCTAAAGATTCTAACACAAGTATTTCAGTATAGAGGTGAGATGTATGAAATGGCATAAGGAAAATGAATTGAATGATAATTTATATATTCCAAGAACAATTATACACATAAAAAAATTAACACACTTAGATGCACTCTATATGACCTGTTAGACCCAACACTCTTGCTTAGGCATGAAGGATAAAAGATAGAAGGATGAAAACCATCACTTATCACTATATTTCACTTACATACTCATAAAATTGCTCAAAATTTTAAATAAAAAGACTTATACCAATGCTTAAAGACAAAACATGACATCAATTCAATAGGGCTTCACCATACATTATGTGGTTGTTTTTACACTTGCCCAAGGGTTGTATTTATAACGAAAAGGAAGTGAGAGGGGGAGGTATTTGGTGCCAAAGAGAGGAATCAATTTTTTAGAAGTCCCCATCTTCAATTAAAACTAAATTTTTAAATGATTTGCATTCAGGCCATTTTATAGATCCATGTCACCTCCCTTGATCACTCTTGGCCTGATCTCTCAAAGATGCTTCTCTAATGGTTACCTAGTGGGATCAAGATATTTTGAGTAATGGCATCAATGAGGTTATTATAATATAATCCACCTATTACATTTTGTCCTAATGCTAATAGCTTTCCACTAGTGTATTGAGGTGTGTAATGGTATAGGGGAGAGTCATATTCATTCTTTTGACCTTGTCCTCCTTTGATTGGTTATAAAAAATGACTCAGATCATGATTTGATCAATGGTGAAATGAGCCCTCTAATATGCTTTGGTGGATGTAGAATGTGAGACCTTTGGTTTTATTGGGATCCTCTTGTTTGAATACCAACAACTAGTTCCTCATCCTGAAGTTGACATCCATATAGTCGTCACTTTATTAGGACCATTCCTTCAGACTTTTTGTTTTGGACAAAAAGTCTAAAACAATTTTCTTGTGGACCCTTTTCTCTAAAATAATTAACCTCTCAGGCCCCTTCTCTTTTCAAAAAAATATTTCTTTTGGACTTTTTACAAGTGTCCCTTTAGACTTTTTTTGAAGGACACTTTTGTTGAGAATAACCCTTCAGCATTTTCATTTTGCCTCTCCAAAATCGTAAACATGCCCTTCGACATTCTTGGAATGTCCCTTCAAAAAGCCTAAAAAGGACACTTTGCATAGAAAAATACCCTTTATAATAATGAAAGTACCCTTTGATAATCTTGAAATGGACCCCTTCAAAAATCTTGCAAAGGACCACTTATCCAAGAAAAAGACCCTTCAAAAAAGTTGAAGTGTACCAATTGGAAATCCATTTCCTTCAAAACAATTCCTTTGAAAAGATTTTTTTGAACAAAATGTCCAAAATAATTCCTTCAAAAAAATTAGAAATGTCCCTTCAAAATTTTGGAAGATGCCTTTCAAAGAAATGAACTATTCCCTTCCATGAGAAAAAGACCCTTCAGAAGAATGAA
The DNA here is from genome assembly GCA_037957365.1 of Torreya grandis. Lineage (NCBI taxonomy): Eukaryota > Viridiplantae > Streptophyta > Pinopsida > Cupressales > Taxaceae > Torreya > Torreya grandis. The sequence continues at coordinate 1,771,734 of JARHVA010001926.1, read as the reverse complement.
AATGTACCCTTTGGAAAAATTCAAAGGACACCTCCATGAGAAATAATTCCTTAAAAAAACCTAAAAAGGACCAATTCCTTTGGAAAAAATTAAGTGACTAATTCTTGAGAAAAGACCCTTCAGAAATATTGAAAATGTCCCTTCAAATAAATTATTTCAGACAAAAAGTTTGAAACAATTCCTTTGGAAAAATTGTTTAAGCCAATTCCTTGAAAGAACAAACCCTTTGGGAGAGTTACAAAGGACACTTTTCCTTCATAAATATTGAATATGCCTTCAAAAATCTTGAAATGCACCCTTTGAACTTTTTGCAAAGGACACTTCTATGAGAAAAGACCATTTGGCAATTTTTCAAGTGACCCTTCGAAAATCTTGAAATAGACCAATTCCTTCAGAATTTTTATTTTAGAAAAAAAGTTTGAAACAATTCCTTTGATAATTATACAAAAATCCCAAATCAAAACCTTATCGAAATAAATAACACTTGAGCAAAAAAGACCAAAAAAAAACTTGCAAAAAGACCAAACAACACTTGCAAAAAGACCAAATAACACTTGTAAAAACACCAAACAAAGGCTCCTAATCTATATAACACTTAGTATTTTGTTATGGGGATAAACCAATTAATAATTCTACACTTAGCCAAAATGAAAAATGCAAAACCTAGGAGTGAAAAATGGCTAACAGGAACATTGAAAGTAATAATTAGGTTTGACATTATTATCTTGGGTAATTTTGTCTCTTTATGATTGTATTGTGATTTGTGCATGTCTAATATCCTTTTTTTTTTGGTGTGATCTATGGAATTTAATTGTATTCACAACTCTCAAAAACAAGTTATTTATCCTTGAAACCTTAGGTTTACTTTTGAAAGATAAAAACCTTTAAAAATAGAAGTAGTGTAATTGGGATGAGATGACCCTAATCACCCTTTTTGTTGATTAACCACTACCTACACATTTGATAATTTGAAGAGGGAAGTGAAGACACACATCTAATATATCTCCATATAAACCCTATGTGTTTTAAAAGGTTTCATCTAAAAAATGGGTAAAGAAACCAAATGCATCTATGACTAATGACTCAAAAAAATGGCATAAGCTTAATAAGTTTCCAAGTGAAACTCTCAAGAATATGCTTCAAAATAAGTTAATCTTTTTTCATCCTATGCATCCTATGAGAATACCTAAGTACTATTGTGCTTATCATAGAGTTCATGGACATCATACAAATAAATGTTTTTATTTTATAAATGAATACATCTATTAACACACTATCATATTCAATTACACTTTATAAATTTGAGCAACCTACTAAAATTGTGGTTCCATCTCCCAAGGTCAACTTATCAAAATAAGAGTAACATAGGAAATATGAACCTAATAAATAAGTTAATTATAAATATATACCTAATAATATGAATGTTACAATTATGGTTTGTAAAAGGGTATCTATAAAGTATTTTTCATTTCTAAACCTTTGGTCATTTCCCATCACATAGATGGAAAAAAATGCAACAATGCAATGATTGATAACTTTTATTAAATTAATGTATATAACATGGAACTTCTAAATTTATTCAATATGATATTGATCACTTGAATAATACTAATTTTCAAAATCACTCACATGATCTTTTGAGCAGCCCATAGATCTTGATCAAATATTGTGTTCCACAATATTTCACTTGGACCCTAATTTGACTTTATACAATGATAGACATGGAAGATAATGGATAATAAAAATGGATGCAACACTTAGGAATAATCAATATTTTATTACATTTAAGCTCTAAGGAAACACTATTTCCATTTCCAATAACAAAAATTAATTAAAGCAAGAAAATAAATTGGAAACCATCTTTTCAACAAATGTTCAAAGATTGTTGCTTAATTATTATATGGCCACAACCAAGATGCATGATACTAATAAATGCAATGAAAAATTTTAGAGTATAAAAGAGATGATAAACCAATTCCATCATATTGTTGGTTTTACATACCCTAATAAAAATAAAAAATATGATTAGAATGTAACATCCAACTTATAAGATGAATTTGATGATTTCATATATAATGCAAGATGAACATGTACATTTTAATATCCCATTGATGGGATCATTGGTTATTATGAGCATATTTGTATTTCAAAAATTTAAAATAAAATCAAAACACATAAATATAAAAAAAAGTTAAAATATATATAAAAATTAAAATATTCAAAAATAATGAGTTATACATGACATGATATGCTAGTTACATGATTGATTTTTTTTATTTATCATATGCATATTAGATTACATATCCATTTTCTATGCACATGTTTTTCATGGTATACATGAGTGGGATTTAGGACATATAGGTTACATATGATACATATACATATATATGTAAGGTATTATTTATACCAAGGGGATACATTTATACATTTGGGGTATGCCTACTTCAAGGAAATCATAGTAGACTTTAAAGGTTACATATTTCTATTACCATGCCATTGATCATGTTTTTCTACTTAGATTATTTATACATGATTTTTTCTTAAGTGTACTCTTTAGGGTATTATATTATATAGATATTATGTTGTGTTATATTCGATGATGACATGGATTTGCTTATTTTATGCATTTTTGATGTTGATGATTGTCACACAATGTGATCATTAAAGTTCTATTACATTATGTGATGATGAATTTGTGTTACATTAAATGTTCTATGTGTGACTATTCTATGTTCTATGGGTGTTTTACCTTATAGGGTTTATCTATGTAAATAATATGTTTCATTAAAGGGTTGAGTAGTCTAAATTAGTGAAATAATATGCATAAAATAACCACTAATTTGTTACATATTTTTAACTATCTTTGACTTTCTAAAAATAGTAATAAATAGTGAAAATAAAGATTTATTTAGAAAATATCTGATACAAAAGATCTAAGTGATAAAAACTGAGATAATGAATAGGTTTGAGTGTCATCAACCATATACCCATATCAGAACCCCTCCTAGATAGTAGCACCACATTTGGACATTGACACCATGTGTATCTAGTGTCTTGATATTGCCATTAATATATTCTCTCCAAATGATTTGTGGGTTTTATAAATCAGGTCCTATTCAAGTTATGGTCCAAATTTTAGGTCTATGAAATCAATACTTTTTCATTTGGCTCTATTTTCCTTAAAAAACCTTAAGTTTTCATGATTGTAAGGGTTTGAATGAACATCATGAGTAAAAGGGGTTAGTGGGTATGATGTGTTGGATGTGTGATCCAAATCCCTATGTGGGTATGTTGCCTACATACCAATAATCTAAGGAGGGATATAGCCTAATGTAGTTCTCCTACCTAAGTGATTGGTGCAATTATAAGTGAATGATATAATTCCTAAGTTTGAATGCATGAGAGGATGCCTTGGAGTCTAATTGAGATATGAATACCTCTACTAGGGATAGATTATTGAGTGTATGGGTTGATTCAATATAATATTAGAATAATTAGGATCTTTTCCTCAATTTGAAGTGGTAATTTTGTGTGCTTATTTGTGATAATGTCCACCTAGGGTGTAAAAATGTAAGAGTAGTGTTTATATAGTGTTATCATAAAAATGACTTGGGAGGGTGAATTAACAAAATTTCTAGGCCAACCCTAATATTATTATGGAGATGTGAATTACCTTTTTGGAGGGTGTGGGGACCTAACTCACTAATGAATTGTGCCTTTATGGGTCTCATGTGGTGTCTATAGGCCTGAGTGTTATTTGTAGTTACCATGTGACTGAAAGTGGATCAAAAGGGACCCTAATATGGGTTAAGTGATATATTAAGGGTAAAGTGACCTAGAGTGGACATCCAAGGCATATATGGGTATTTTTAGGTGATTAAATTTTCCCTCCTTTATGATAGAAATGCAGTAAAGTGAAATGACTAGTATAAAGGAAAAAGAAGCGTACCTAGACTTACCTAGGTAGTGAATCCTATGAAGCTAAATTTGAGTATGTGAATCTAGATGTATGTGTGTGAAACATGATCCAATGCATGAAATTCAAGTGAAATGTGCATAAATCAATCCTTAATTAAGATATTTCAAAATCAAAAGACTATGATAAATAAAAAAGTAACTAGTAAAACTGAGTAAAGAAATGGGAAAGAGGAAAGGAATGAATACACCTTGTTGAGTACACAAACTAATACATGAAACTAATGATAACCTATGTGTGTACATTTATATAGTGATAAATCAATGAATATCTTGGACTAAGTTGATATCTTATTTGATCCTCATGTGTGGGTGGCTCAAGAACTCAATATGGTTTTGGCTCTATCATTGCTCACCTTTTCTTGGTGGCTCATGACCTATGAATAGCTTGGATTTGACTGAAGGTCTATCCAATCATCTCATGTGGGTGGCTTAATAACCCAAGTAGGCTATAACTCCATCATTTCCCACTCATGTGTAGTATATGCATCTAAAACTAAACTATGAAAAGTGATATAAATATCCAACTCAGTATATCTAACTATGTATGTTAGTTTCATCACCACTCAAGTACATTAGGTGGTTCTAGGCCACTTGAGAATGCCAAATATTATAGATAGAGTAAGGCATGCAATTGGTGATAACCTAGAATATGATTTCAAGTGTATATAACATAGAGAATGACAAGTATTTTACCATTCCATCTTATCAAATTGTGATCTAAACTAAATATGGGAATAATCATACCATGCATGATGCCCCTAATATGAGAAATTGATATGAATATGAGTTGAACTAGTGTAAATCTAAGTAAATTCTGAGAATAACTATTAAAATTGTCATTGAATTTGAATAAACCTATACTATACCTAGTTTACTATTCTATCTAATCTAAAATATATTAAAAATAGATAGTAGTCCACATCCTAAATATTAGTGTTATTTGGTACTAGTGTCCCTATTTGGGCACTAATGTTTGTTTGGTCTAAAATCTCTCACTGTACTAATTTTTAATTCCCTATTTTTCCTCTGTATTTATTTATGTTTTATTCCCTGAAATTGAGCCTATGTGTTGAATTTTTTTGTGTGGATGCAATGTAGGAGCTTGATCTGTATGACAAACCCATATGAATTTACCCTCTTTTGAGGGTAGTTTTTGAACTTGTCTAATAACTATACTCAAAAGAAAAATCTCTACAAAATTTGTGTTAGCCATAACATATATCATAACTACATGATAACCCAATATAATTTGAAAAATTAACATCAACATGTATACTAATTTGAGCATACTATATATGTCATTTATAGCATTGCACAAGGGTGTAAAGATAGATGTAATGAATGTATGTAATAATAAATATGAGTAGAACTGAGTAGCTACCTAGGGGGATGGGGCATGATGTCTATCATGACACCTAATTAGGAAGGGTAGATGCACGAGGTCCCTCATGGCATCAAAAAGTGGTGTGTGTAGCAAGTAAATACAAGTGTTATAGACATGAAACATATAGGAATTCATACATAAAAAACACATGAGGCACACAAAGTAGGCCAAGGGGCCAAAATACAAAGGACATGGACACATTTCACTAAATATTAAAAAATAATACATACAAGGACATGTTCAAATGTCCATATACATAAGAAACAAGAAACTTTTATTAGAGCCACATATAAATACATATTCAAATGTACACATACACAATAAAAAAAAGTACACACAAGGGAAATGGGCGCATGTCTAAGGCATACATACTATGAAGAGAAGTGGCATATAGCCAAAAAATAATGGCATATTCAAATTCCCTTGAATATAAGAAACATAGAAAATACAATTAAATTTAAACTATGAAATCTATAAATGAAAGCATGAATAAATATGTAATAAAAATCTATGTAAAAGTTAGGATGTACATATGATGAGTCTAAAGTAGTGATAGCTATAAAAAAATCTGAGTAGTAATGATCAATATCAAGATATAACAATGCTAAAACTAGAATGTATATAATGTAAAGATATACCCTGATAATATAAAATATGTATAAGATGCCTCCAAGTGGGTGAATATGTCAATTTAATAGACATGGATCAATGTATATGCCCTCATTGGGTAGATGATAGAAAGTCTAGATAAATGTAGTGGACATGAGTCTTGTATGCAATCTATAAGCACTCAACAAGAATAAGTGAAGTATGTAGTAAGATAAAAATAACTATAGAATATGTAGTGTCTGGAAAATATAAAAAATTTAAACATATCAATGCATACAATCTATAAATTTTGTGTTTTATGAGTAATATTTAAATGTTTTTGTATTTTCTAGATATAAGTTATGTACAAGAAAATATGAAAATAAACTATGTATAAGGACCAAGAGAGAAGGAAAGTATATACAAGAGGGTAGGAACCATACTAACCAATGAGTGTTATGGGTGACTCACTATAACTATGGCCTATGTCAAAAATAGAAATGGTAATCTCTCATGTAGTGTGAATGCTATGTTATACTTGAATGTTGTTGTAATAAGAATCTAAGTATTATTTATCATTGGAATCATAATATGTTGGAATGCTTGAGGGAATTACCTCATACTATGGAATTAACCTTTATAAATTGTGATTTGGAAGATTGATTATGATTTTTCCCTTTGAAATTTCACTTATTATAGACATACAATGTTGTGGAGGCTCTTTTAATAGAAAGCCTTTGTTGGGAATGCTTGTTGGCTTAGCATTATTTTAACTTTGTAACTTAAGTTCTTTCTCTTTTTTTAACATTTCCTATGTATATAGATATTTTGAATTGATAAATTGTATCTATGAATGATTTTATTTAGGATTTTCAATAAATCCCAAACCTTGTCGACTAACATTATCAACTACTAGAATAGGATTAGTGATGCCTTGGGCCTGCTTGCCTAAACCTTGACTGTGATAATCAAAATTTTGTAGATATTTGTGACCAAAATAATAACATTTTGAAAGCTGAGCCTCATTATAGATATGTAAATTTTCATGTTTGACTTAATTTACCATTTCTTGTTGTATTTTTTCTTGTTCTAATTATGCTTTGTGAACCTTTTGTTGTTTTGAATTATGCTTTGGTAACCATTTTTGTACTGTTTCTGAATTTGACTATTATTTATTTTGTATATGTGCCATTGTGTGTTTTTTGGATGAAGTGTCACTATGTGAGTCATATATATCAATTATATATTGTATTTTACTTTACAATGTTAAACATGAATCAGTGTGGTGCCCATGCATTTTATGATATGCATAATAATATCTAAATCTCCTTATTGGGTGTAGAGGGGGTAGATTGGTCAACTTAGATTTAATCATTTATATTATTAAATCATTTGAAATCTTATTTGACCTTTGAATTATTTATGAATTACTACTTATAGATGTACTTTGATGTGATTTATTTTTTGGATAAGCAACATTATTTTCCACAAATTGACTAGGTGAATATGCACATACATGATTTACACTAGTGTGCCCTAGAGGCCTTTATCCTGTAAATTAATTTTTTAATGTTGTAATATTTTCATTTAATAGTTGATTATTATTTTGTAATCCTATAATTATATTCTTGTACTAATAATTTGATCGCATAGAATCTCACAAGTGCAAACCTAGGTTGTTGTTGATTGAACATGTATGCACACACCCTATAGGTAAGAAGAGTGAATAGGTTGAGTATGGGGATTAGTGACATTGGTATAGGCTATGTGTCATTTCATGGAGGTGTGATAGCATGGACATGATTAGAGGGAAAGTATTTATCACCCTCATGGACAATTGATATAAAGCATCATCTATACATATGTTTATATCTTTTCTAATTTCATTCTAAATTAAAGGGAATAAGCATGAAAATAAAAGTATTAGACTTTGCAAAAAAAAGTAATTAATTTATTTTGTAATTATGATCATGATTATATGAAATATAAATTAGAAGATATATGGATCTAAAATTTGAGTTCTATAAATGTAAACCCTAGCGTTATCTAGGGTTAGGGTTTTGAATTAGGGTTATTTTGAAAAAAATTAAATTACATTAAATAAATGAAACCCTAATATGGTATTGATTAAATGAGCTAGGTTATGCCAAAAATTTAGAAAAATAGAAGTTTGTAATCCTAATTTAGTGCACAAAAATTGGGAAAAGGTAAAACCTATGTAAAACAAGGGTTTTAATTAATAATTAAAGTAATTTGAATTCACCAAATATTTTAACCTTATAGGGTTAACTATGTAAATCCTATGCTTTATTAAAGGGTTGAGTAGTCTAAATCAATGAAATAATATGCATAAAGTAACCACTAATTTGTTATATATTTTTTACTAGCTTTGAATTTCTAAAAATAATAATAAATAATGCAAATAAATACTTATCTAGAAAACCCCTAATATGGAAGGTCTGAGTATTAGAAATTGAGACATGAATAAGTCTAAGTGTCTTCAATTGGATCCCTATATCATAACCCCTCCTAAAAAATAGCACCACATCTAGATATTGGTGACATATGACTCTAGTTTATTGATATTGGCACTAATGTCCTCCCTTTGAACAATATCCAAGTTTTGTAGATCAAGTCTCGTTCTAATTATGGTCCAAATTTCAAGTTTGTGAAATTAATACTTTTTCTTGTACCTTTTTTTCTTCTAAAAACTCTAGGTTTTAATGCTTGTAAGGGTTTAAATGAACACCATGAGAAAAATGGGTTGGTGGGTCTGATGTGCTAGACATGTGATCCACACCCATGTGTGGGCATGATGCATACATAATAATAATAATTTGAGGAGGGATAAATTTTGATGTAGTTCTCTCACCTAAGTGCTTGGTACATGTGCAAGTTAATGCTAAAATGCTTGAGTGTGAATGCATAAGAGGATGCCTTGGAGGCCACTTGAGATCTGAATACCTACACTAGGGATGGATTATTGAATGTATGGTTTAGTCAATATAATATTGGAAAAATTAGGATCTTTACCTCAATGTGAAGTGGTAATTTTGTGTGTTTATTTGTGATAATTTCCACCTAGGATGTAAGCATGTGAGAGTAGTGTTTATATAGTGTTCTCATAAAAATTACTTGGGAGGGTGACTTAAGAAAATGTCAAGACTGACCCTATTCCTCTTAGGAAGATGTAAATTACCTTTTTGGAGGGTGTAGGGACCTAAATGAGTAATTAATTATGAATTTATAGGTATCATGTGGTATCATATACACCTAAGTGCCAATTGTAGATACCATGTGACTATAAGTGAATCAAAAGTGCCCCTAATATGGGTCAAGTGCTATATTAATGTTAAAGTGACCTCAAGTGGGCATTCAAGGCACAAATGGTCATTTTTAGGAGATTAAAATAGGTGATTATCGATGTGTGTTGTATTGTGTGATCATTGATGTGTATTAAATTATGTGTTTATATAAGTGTATTAACTTTTTTTGATCACACAATGCATAATTTTTATAAAATTTCTTCTAATCTAGGTCAAAGCCATATTCTCTATGTCAGGTCAGATTCATATCATGTCTTGAGTGCTTGTGTGCATCACAATCATGACATTATGTGATTATGTGTGAAATTACATATGTGACTATTTATTGGTATTTTTTCCATGATTGATAACACACATTATTCAATTGTGTGATATTCCATGATCACTATCATGCATTTTATATATGGCTTGTTAATGATTGATTATGAGGGTGATGATTATTATTGTATGCCTTATTTCTATATCTTCACATGACACTTGTATGCCCATTGGCTTAGATTTCATTTTTCATGATCCGTAAACTACATCGATAAACTCAAAGTGAAGTTTTAAGTATGAATACATAAATATCTCAAACTTAACAAATTCTTGAAAAAATCAAAAGAACTTGCAAAATGTTTGGCAAAAACATTCTCGATTGTTGAGCTAGATTGGAATTGTCAAAAGAATTGTTACTTCCAATTACCAATTAAAACCAATTTTTAATAATGTTGTGTTATAATTGTCATTGAGTTCATTTACTAATTAAAATCAAATTAGCAAAATGAAACAAAATCATGCATCAAAATGACAATTTACCAAAACACAAAACGTGATAACAGAGTTCGACTCAATAATTGATGTCTATATCTTTGGGTTATCCAAAGGAGTGGACCATTTCCATTAAGGGCACTTCAAAAACCTAGAAAAAATAAACAACTTTCCTACAAGCTGATATCTCAATGCAAGAATTCACCTTCATTGTGACTGAAATCAAACATGACACCTTTGAATTCCATGAGTCTTCACAACACCTACAAAATTGCTTCAAAAGTCCTAAAAATCTCCTCTATGGGTTGAAATATACTCCTCCAATATGCAAATTAGATAAAAAGAGTATTAATACTATGTATTATGGCTAGAAAATGGATTAAAATCCATTACATAAGATTTCACAAAGATTTTAAAAAGTCTCATCCTCTTAAAAATAAAAACACAGTCCAGAAATTGTTAACTTCAAATATAAATTAGTGCCTTATATAACACTTCGATCTCCATAGTTGAAGTGGTCAAGGCCTATCCCTTTTGGGCGGCAGGTCAAGGGTTCAAAACTACTGCCCTCCTTTTTAAGCACTTTGGAAAGAATTTGAAAATTTAGCCTCCTTTTTAGGCACACTCAGGCATCTTTTTATCCCACATGTGTGGGTCGAGCATTTTAAATAAGGCTTAAAATAGCCTTTGACTGCCATTTATTTCATGGGTTTATCCCACATGCTGTGTTTTAGAGATGTAGATGGTTTGAAAAAGTCCTTTGGCCACCCACTTATCAAGTGGCTTCATCCACACAGTTCCTTAAGACTTAGGCAGGCCTATGGATTCACCAAAAGTCTTAGCTCCCATGTGACTTGCCACCTTGCTTGGTCTTGCCACTTATCTCATGCTTGACTCCACATGGCATGTTAATGACGTGTCATGTCATCAAACCATTTTTTTTCAACTTTATCATTTTCCAAGTGTCAACCTTTGATAGGTCCAAATGTCGAAATGTCCTTGAAACATATGCTAAATGTCACAAGTGACATTTTTTGACCAATCTTCAAATGGCCATAACAGGAGCTCCTAAACTCAGATTTACATTCCAAAAAATGTGTCAAAAATCCCTCAAAGATATCTACAGTGTGACACCACTGAAACTCTAACTTGAAACCATTATCAGAACAAAATTTCAACTTTTGACTTGGCATGTCTATTCTCACATTTTTGGGACGTGGCAGATGGATCACGAGCTATGTGGCTCGATAAAGTGTTTGGATTCTCCCATGTGGCTGGGGCATGACATTACCAAACAATTATCCCTCTTCATGTGGAATATTTATGGACTTGTGATTTCAAATCTATGAACTCATGATTTACAATCTATGAACTCCCAATTTCTGATCACACCTCCCCAATGGAGGGCTTTTGGTCTCTAAAAGTCAAATATCCACTGAAACTACAAACTAGTCTACTGCATCCATGAAAATAGAACCCAATCATATCAAGAGGTATAAACAATTACATTAAAATTATTCATAATCAAACTGAAAAAATTCCTAATCCAAAGACATGAGTAAGTGAATCTGCAACTTCCAAAGTGATTACAACATACCAAAACTGCCTGCCCAAATGCCACATCCTGTAAAGCAGTGAATTGCCAAAAACTAAAACAACTCCCAATGTAACTAAAAGACAAGTTTATAATGCTGACAACATACAATCAATGTTGTGGACATGTTGTATTACAATTCCCTAATATGGGACTTATATGCTAAACAAATGCAAACAACCAAAAATGTATGTTGCTTAACATCTAAACATGCCCATAGGGTCTTAACAATGCATCTATACATTCATGTGCCAAAAATAAATACATTCAAAATATCATTCAAATAAGTGTTGCAAGGAATTAACTCAACCTACAACATGCATCCTACTATTATCTCCAACTGATCAAATGAGTTCAAGTCCTCTAGACAACTCACATAGCATAAATAGGAGATTCAAAAACTTAGAGTTATCAAAAAGTGAGAATTGAAAAACTTCATATGATAAACCTGTCTTGAAGTGTTCCCACTAACTCTAATCTACATCTTTCAAAGCTTGTTCATTCCTTTAGGTGAATTCATAACCATGCTTTGCAAAAATAATGTAGTGATAATCCACTTAACCATTTCTTTCTTCCTAGTGAAATTGATTGCCTTAGTGGATTCCTTAGCATCATTATGGATTGATTTAACTTTATTGACCTTATTAATAGGTTGATAAATCATCTTAGTTTTACCATTTATAGAATGTGAAGATGATTGAAGTTTTAAACAATGATTATTTCGATGTCTACTCATGTGACAATGAGTGCAAACAACCTTCTTAGGTAAGGTCTCCCTTTTACCTCTTCTTGATTTGCCATGACGAGAATGGTTCTTAACACCTACAATCTTCTTAATCATAGCATGTCTCTTCCAACAAAATGCAACACTATGGTTATCCATCCCACAAAAAAGTGCATGAAAATGATTGCATTATCTTCTGAATGTCAAATCCAAAATTTTCAAACATAAAAAGTGGATCAAAAGTTTTAGTGCTAACTCTAGTGTAAGAACTAGGAGGTGGTATCTCATTACCTTGGCTACATGTCCTCTTACACTACTCATGCTCTACTAGTGGCCTCAGTCCTTTGCTATTAGAAGCTTGTCTTCCTTTAGCTATGGAGGAAGTTTATCCAATTTCCACTTGCTCACTAGTGTAACCCAAACCTGCATGAAGAGATCTATGCTCTACTTATATTGGGTTAGTAATTTCTTGGCCATCTTGACCAAGACCTCTTCCATTAAAGCCCATTTTCTTCAACAATTTGGATCTTATACCCTTAGTATGTTGGTCAAAACTACCAAAAACATCATTAATTGAATTTGAATCTGAATGGAAAGAATAAGTAGATGAATTATGTGGTGAATAACTTACACTGCACTCAGTCATAGTATCTGCATATGAAGTTGAAGGCTTTACCTTTTCACACTCACTACATTGCAATCTAATCAAGAGCTCATCCTTAGATTTAAGCTCTGATTTTTAACTTACAATTTTCTCTTCAAGGGAATAGAGCTTGCATCTCAGGAATGCATTCTCATCTTGAATATGGCTATTGATGCTTTCAAGCTCTTCCATCTTGGCTTTATGTGAGAACTTGTCCATAGTTTCCTACAAACACACTAATTTCACAACTGCACACTGCAATCTAATCAAGTGATATGGATAACCAATAAACTAAAAGCAACTGTCAAAACTCAATCAGAAGCTAACCCAACTTTCTAATTGCTTTGATACCAACTTGATCCGTAAACTACACTGATAAACTCAAAGTGAAGTTTTAATTATGAATATTGAAATATCTCAAACTTAAAAAATTCTCAAAAAACTCAAAAGAACTTTCAAAATGTTTGGAAAAAATGTTCTCAGTTGTTGAGTTAGATTGGAATTGTCAAAAGACTTGTTACTTCCAATTACCAATTAAAACTAGTTTTTAATAACGTTGTGTTATAATTGTCAATGAGTTCGTTTACTAATTAAAATCAAATCAGCAAACTAAAACAAAATCATGCATCAAAATGACAATTTACCAAAACATGAAACATGATAACGGAGTTTGGCTCAACAATTTATGCCTACATCTCTAGGTTCTCCAACGGAGTGGACCGTTTTCATTAAGGGCACTTCAAAAACCTAGAAACAATAAACAACTTTCCTACAAGCTGATATCTCAATGCAAGAATTCACCTTCACCATGACTGAAATTAAGCCCGACACCTTCGAATTCTGTGATTCTTCATAACACCTACAAAATTGCTTCAAAAGTCCTAAAAATCTCCTCTATGGGTTGAAATATACTCCTCCAATATGCAAATTGGATAAAAAGAGTATTAATACTATGTATTATGGCTAAAAAATGGATAAAAATCCATTACATAAGCTTTCCCAAATCTTTTACAAAGTCTTAGCCTCTTAAAAATAAAAACACAGTCCATAAATTGTTAACTTCAAATAGAAATTAGTGCCTTATATAACACTTCGACCTCCGTAGCTGAATTGGTCAAGGCCTATCCCTTTTGGGTGGTAGGTCAAGGGTTCAAAACTACCACCCTCCTTTTTAGGCACTTGGGAAAGAATTTTAAAAGTTGGCCTCCTTTTTAGGCACACTCAGGCATCTCTTTATCCCACATGTGTGGGTCGAGTGTTTTAAATAAGGCTTAAAATAGCCTTTGACTGCCATTTATTCCATGGGTTTATCCCACATGTTGCACTTTGGAGATGTAAACAATTTTAAAAAGTCCTTTGGGCACCCACTTATCACATGGCTTCAGCCACATAGCTCCTTAAGACTCGATAGGCCTACGGATTCACCAAAAGTCTCAGCTCCCATGTGACTCGCCACCTTGCTTGGTCTCACCACTTATCTCACACTTGACTCCATGTGGCATGTTGATGATGTGACATGTCATCAAGCCATTTTTTTTCAACTTTTAGCATTTTCCAAGTGTCGACCTTCGATAGGTCCAAATGTCAAAATGTCCTCAAAACACGGGCCAAATGTTGCAAGTGACATTTTTTGACCAATCTTCAAATAGCCATAACAAGAGCTCTCAAACTCGGATTTACATTACAAAAATGTGTCAGAAATCTCTCACAGAGCTCTACAATGTGACACCACTAAAACTCTGACTTAAAACCATTATCAGAACTAAATTTCAAGTGTTGAATTGGCATGTCTATTCTCACGTTTTTGGGATGTGGCAGATGGATCATGAGCTATGTGGCTCGATAAAGTGTCTGGTTTCTCCCATGTGGCCAGGGCATGATATCACCAAACAATTATCCCTCTTCATGTGGAATATCTACAGACTTGTGATTTCAAATCTACGGACTTGTGATTTCAAATCTACAGACTCCCAATTTTTGATCATTTCATAAGTGTGTTGATTATTAAATATTTTTATGATCACATATGTCATCATGTTATCACACATTATTACATATTTATATATAATGTGTCTCAATTTATTTTTTATTTAATTTTATAAACAAGATGATGCAAAGGGAGAGAGTTTTCACAATCAAAAGGCAATCTTCTTATTTTTGGTGTAGTATCCTAGTAGCCCTTTTTTTACACAAAGATTGTATTTTTGGATAATATATAGAGGTTACAAAAAAATTAAATATATTTTAGGATACCCTTTAAGCCTTTACAAATTCACATAAA
Organism: Torreya grandis; assembly: GCA_037957365.1. NCBI lineage: Eukaryota > Viridiplantae > Streptophyta > Pinopsida > Cupressales > Taxaceae > Torreya > Torreya grandis. The sequence goes on along the minus strand of JARHVA010001926.1, from coordinate 1,756,466 downwards.
GTTTCATGTCTAGACTCTTAATGGAAATAGGTTTCTCCTATAGATTATGCTCTTTTTAAGGTATAATTAGGCCTATTTCAAAATCACTTCTTATTTTACATATTGTAAAGTATTGTACCATCTCAAAATATTCATAATATTTTAGATAAATTCAAATTATACTAGATTACAAAGTGTCATGGAATTTGAACTCAAAAACCCTACTTTAGGGTTATACAAGTCTGAGACAACCTGAGAGCAATCTAAATGGACTAGTTTGAATTCCTAAAAACTTAAAAAAATTATAATAAAGGTATTATTTATTTTATACCTGAATTCACATTCTAAAATATCTATTTGTACATGAACAATCACCACAATTCTCTAACATGCATATTTATAAAATTCTATGTGATTCTATATGACTATGTTAGTTAGAATGAAGGTTTAAATTGAATCTTGCACTCTAATTGTATTTTTAACGTCCATAAATATTACCTTCACCAATTATATACACTCTAATACACTCCTAATGTCCAAAACACTTGAATAAAACTCAAAAGGACATCTCTGATCTCTTCCTTCTTGATTGTGTCAAAACAGAGCTTCCAAAGCTTGTGTATTTTAACTTGAACCTATAGCCAAGTAATAAAAATCCACTCTGTTCAAATAAAAACAATGATTAAGGATTTATCACATACTAATAATCTATGGGAGTTCAGAAATACTTTCTTAAAGTATTCTTTTATTCATTTGTTGTCATTTCACATATAATAGTCACACAAAATTTTGTAGAACATACAATATTTATTAAATTATTGATATTTTCTTAATATATCCTGAATTTATCCTTATATATACCTCTATCTAATTTGAATGGATATCTATTCTAACTTCTACATAATATATATCACCTAAAATCTCTCTACTTGCTTCTTGATTCCCTCCAACGTATGTAGAGGTCTTGATAGGTCAACATGCTTAGACATTAGAAAACATTGAAATATGGAAATCATGACCAAAAGAGTGTCAAACTATTAAGAACCATCCATATATAAAAAAATATCCATAATACATAAATTTACATCATTCTAAACTTACAAGAACATGAATAAGTCACTATAAGTCTCAAAATAAATTAAAAATTTTAAATTGACTATTTTGGTGGGAAAGTCAAGAACTTGGTTTTGAGACCTCTAAATGAATCCAAAGACCTATAAATTAATCCTTTATGAAATATAAAGACTCAAAATACTCCAAAGACTCAAAAAAAATTTAATAAGACAATAATTTAACTAATTAGTTCTAACATCAAAATTTCAAAAGACTTCCTAGGTGATGCTTCTACATCATACTCCATAGGAACATAAATTTTATTCATGAAATCCTGTTCATGAGGTGTTAAAGAGTACCTCCATGATTTATTATGTTTGGTTTAGTCATCCAAGTGGTATCCTCTATAGGATGATGTTTCCAATTCACCAAGTATTGGTAATACTCCTTGCCTCTAGTTCTTTTACTAACCTTATTGTCCAAGATGAATTCAATTTCCTCTTTCTTGGCTTGTGGTAGCTGATCTTCCCATTCTTGAATTTTTATTTATTAATTTCCATCTATTTTTCCATTATCATCCTCTTATTTGAATGGATACAAGTCTTAAATATTAAAAATGGGAGAGATTTCCACACCACTAGGAAACTCTATTTCATATGCATTGTTGGAGGACTTCCTACTGAATTTGAAAGGCTCAATATTTTTCATTTTTAGTTTATTTTAATCACATTTTGGAAACCTTTTATTCCTAAAATGAGCTAACTCCATGTTCCCAACCTAAAAATTGACTTCTCTCCTCTTAAAATCTACATGTTTCTTGTATTTTTCCGCACTCATCTCCAATTGTTTCTTAGCTTGTTCATGCACCTCTTGCATAGAAATAAAAAAATATTCTCCCTCAACACTTCTTTTCTCCATCTTACCTAGATATATTAACTCAAAGACTCCTCTTGGGTGTATACCATATACAACTTGAAATGGACTCATTCCTTTGATTCTATTGGGTGAGTCATTATAATTAAATTTTTCTTGTGTCAATACTAAATCCCACTATTTAGGACTATCTCTTGTTAGACACTTTAAAAAATTACCCAAACTTCTATTAACCACCTCATTTTGTCCATCAATCTGAGGGTGATAGGTTAAACTAAAGTTCAATTTTTCTTCTAATTTATTCCACAGGGTCCTTTATAAGTGCCCCGTGAATTTAGTGTCTCTATCTAAGATAATACTTGTTGTAATCCCATGTAATATAACCACCTCTCTAAAAAACAAGTTAGCCACATGGGTAGCATCATTAGTTATTTTTCATCATATGAAATGAACCATTTTTGAAAATCCATCCATCACTACTACAAAAATGGATTCATGCACTCTTTGATTCCTTGGTAACCCCATTACAAAATCCATGCTAATAGAGTCCCAAGGTCTATTTAGAACTAGTAAGGGATAATAAAGACCTGCATTAGTTCTCTTTCCTTTGGAAAATTAACATACTTTACATCTTTCTACAAATTTCCTTACATCTATTTACATTCTAAGCCAATAATAATGATTATTTAGATGAGATAAAGTTTTTTCAAGACCAAAATGACCTACTAAATTCCCACAATAATTTTCCTTAATTCTATCTAATGGAACTCCTTAGCACATAAATTTGAATTTCTTTATATAATAAACCATCTTGTAACATGTACTCTATCCAAAGCTCTTTATTCTTAGTGGTTGGATGCTTACAAGCCTCATATGCTTCCTATAAGTCTAAATTAGTTTCATACAACTATTTGAGTGCCTCCATTCTCCCACTTTCAATATGAATTTATCTGATGAGTAAAGTCCTTCTACTTCAAGCATCTGCTACCTTGTTAGTTTGGCCTTTTTTGTACTTGATGAAAAAGTGAAGTTTTACAAATAATCCACCCACTTCATATGCATTTTTCTTATCTTGGATTGACTAGTTATGAAATGAAGTGCATGATTATCTATGAATATAACAAACTCCTTTGGCATAAATAGTGTCTCCACTTCCTTAAGTCTTGAACCATAGCATAAAACTTTAGATCATAGGTAGAATACTTCTTCTTGGCCTCATTTAACTTTTCATTGAAGTATGATATAGGTATATCTTCTTGACTTAGGTTAGCTCCAATGGTGACCCCATTTCATCACACTCAACATGAAAAAACTCATTGAAATTAAGATGTGCTAATATAGTTTTCTCTATAATTTTATTCTTAAACAACTAAATATTCTTCTCAACAATATCAGTCCACATAAATTTATTTTTATCCCTTCTTATAGTGTCAATTATGGGTGCACAAATACCACTAATTTTTTTGATATCTTTCTATAAAAGCTTACTAAGCCATAGAAACTTATCACCTCATAAGTTGTCTTAGGTTGGCCAATCAATTATGGATTTAACCTTGTCTTTATCATATTCAAAACACCTTGGGTAATCAAAAACCCAAGATACACTGGCTTTGTCTTCATAAATAAACACTTTTTAAAGTTAATAAATAAAATGAAATAATTACCAATGAAAGGTTTTAAGACTTAAGTCATGAGTCTCACAAATTTACTTAGGGCATTAGTGAGACCAAATGGCATAACAATCCATTTATACATCCCCTCATTTATCTTAAAAATAATCTTCCATTCATCTCCTTCCCTTATTCTTATATGATGATAACTACTCTTGATATCAATCTTAGAGAAATAAATAAAACCACTCAAAAAATCCATTAAATATTCAATTCTAGGAAGAGAGAATCTATACCTTCTTATGATCTTGTTGATTACCCTAGAGTTTGTACATATTCTCCAATCTCCCTCCTTCTTTGGTAAAAGTACAATTGGTATTGAATATAGGTTAAGGCTTTATTTGATCATTACTTTATCCAAGACTTATTGTATTTAATTTGTAATTTATGCATTTTCTTGAGGGTTCATCTTGTAGGAAGCTTTGTTGGGTAGACTTATACCTAGTACAAAATCAATATGTTGTCTAATACTCCTAATAGGTGGTAGCTCATTGTGCAATTCATCCACCATAATATCCATAAATTCTTCCAACATGTTTTTTACCTTTTAAGGTAGTTCATTTAACTTGGTATCTATTATAATAGTCCTTGGCCTAATTACCACTCCAAAAACCAACTCTTCTTCTTTCATAGAATTAAAGAACTCCTTCTCACTCACCATCATAACACTTGAAATAGTCCCTTATCCATTTCCTTCTTTCATAGGTAACAATGTGTGACTTATTCCATCCTTCTCCAAGGTGTAAAAATTATTCCTTCCATCATGATTAGTCTTTCTATCATAATTCTAAGGCCTCCTTAAAAGCACATGGCACATATCCATTAGCATTATGTCATATAGAACCTTTTATTTGAATCCTCTAATCCAAAAATCTACCCAACATTGTTAATTCACAAGAACTTATTGTCCTTTATAAATCTATGAGACCTTATAGGGGTTTGGATGTGGTAATTTATTTAAACCAAGATTTTGTACCATCTCTATTGACACTAGATTATTAGTACTACCTAAATCAATCACCATTTTTAGCATTTACCTTGGGATTTTCAAGTTGCCTTGAATAATGTCTTTCTTTGGGAGGATCTTTTTCCTTGGGTGGTTTTATTAGCACCCTCCTCATTAGTAAGGACTCACAAACTTCTAGTTCTTTTATGCAAGATGGAGAATCCATGCTTTCTTCCTCTACTTGGACTACTTGATTTCTACTTTTAGTTATAGAGTTGTTATCTTAATAATCTTTTAGACATTCCCAAAATATATGACCTACAAATTTGTTGTATTTGAAACATTTTCTAGTGAATCCATTGAATCCTCTTCCTCTTTATGTGTATCATCCTATAAAGTAATGTCTTCTTCATTTTAATCCATATCTTGAAGTAGATTATGATTTTTGAGAGGTACACGGTTCTAAATTTATCCTTTGAGATGTACCTATTCTTCATTATTGTCTTTTGCCTTTATAACTTTTACCCCTACCCCTATTTTGATGAATTTTCTTTCTATTTATCTTATCCTCTAGCTTCAAAGCATACTACTAGCATTCCTCAAGTGTCCTTGGATTGACTAAGATGAGTTCATCCTAAATATTATACCTTAATCCATTAATATATCTATAAATAGTCTCCACATTCTCTTTTACATGACCTGATCTATTTGTTAAATTTTATAACTCTTCATTATGCTCTTTAACACCCATCTTAATTTGCTTCAAATTCTATAATTTCTTGAATAGATTTAAATTATAGCCACTAGGTAGAAATTTGGTCTTTAGTTTTGTTACTATGCTATCCCAATATTTGATCTTATATTTTCCCTTTGCCTCCTTTAATTTTGTATGTAATCCCACCAAAGGGTTATATGTCCCTTTAATTTTGTGCAGGAAAATTTAACCTTATTTTCTTCTGGTACATTCTCATAGTCAAAATATTTGTCTAAATCTATAATGCAATCAAGAAGTTTCTCACCATCTAAACAACCTACATAATTAAGAATCTCTATCTTTGGTTTATACCCCTATTCCATCACTACTTTCATAATTTATTTATTCCTTCTTCCTCATGCTCTTCAACTTCTTCTTATTTCTCTAGAGCTTATGGTTATTCCTCTCTATCACTTATGCCCCATGTTATAACTCTTATTATCTAATTAGCCTCTACTATTATAATCTTTTCATCAAAACTTACCCTCAAATTCCTCAACTCCTTCAAGATAAAATCTCCCATCTAGATACATGCTCTTCTACCTCCTTTTGGGTTCCTTCTAGGTGACGTTTTAGCTTCTCAATCAAACTAACCAATAAACACTCAATTATATCTTGATCTCAAAGAGTTTCACCTTCCTTAAATACTAATTTAAATATCTAACTTGATTTGATACCAATTTGATGCATAGGGAGAGAGTTTGCATAATTAGAAGACAATCTTCTTCTTTAGGCCTAGTCTCCTAATAGCTCCTATTTTACACAAATATTGTAGTTTTGAATAATATACAAAGGTTTAAAAAAAACTAAAACTATTTTAGGATATACTTTAATCATTTACAACTTCACATAAAGTTTCATGTCTATACTCTCAAGGTAAATAGGTTTCTTCAATAGATTATGCTCTTTTTAAGGTCTAATTAGGCCTAATTCAAAATCACTTATTGGTTTAATTACTATACAATCCTATAACATATTAAAACATTCATAATATCTTATATAAATTTAAATTATACTATATACCAAAATTTCAAGAAATTTGAATGATGAAAATATCAGATAATTGGATTTGAATTCAAAAACCCTAATTGAGGGTTACACAAGTTGTAGACAACCCAAGAGTAATCTAAATGGACTATTTTGAGTTCCTAAAAACTTAAAACACTTATAATACTAGTATTATGTCTTACCTACATTAATTCACCTTCCAAACTATCTATTTATGCATGAACAATCACCTCAAGTTTCTAACATGCAGATTTACAAAATTTTGGGTACTTCTATAGGATTGTGTTAGTTATAATGAAGGTTTGAATTGAATATTTCAATCTAAGTGTATTATAATAGTATAAAAATATTAAATTCACCAATTATATACTTTATACTACACTCCCAACATCTAAAACACTTGAATTAAACTCAAAATGACATCTCTAATCTTTTCCTTCTTGACCGTGTCAAAATAGAACTTCCAAAGCTTGTGTGTTGTAACTTTAACCTATAGAAAATTAAGAAGAATCTACTCTATTAAAATAAAAACAATAATCAAGGATTTATCACATACCAATAATATTTAGGATTTCACAAATACTTTATTAAATCATTATGTTATTCATTTTGTAGAACAAACATTATTTATTGAATGTTGATATTTTATTGATATAAATTGAAGTTATAATATCTAATTTTATCTAATTATAATCTATCTCTCTCAAAACTTCTACACAATTTATATCACCTAAAATATCTCTAACTTTTTCTTGATTCCCACCAACATATGTAGAGGTCTTGATAGGTCAGCATGCTTAGACATTATACAACATTAAAATATAGAAATAATGACTAAAAGAGTGTCAAGATATTAATAACCATAACTATATCCAAAATACCCTTAATCACATAAATTTACATCGTTATAACCTTATAAGTATCAAAAGAAATTCAAATTTTCATATTGACTATTTTAGTAGGAAATTCAAGAACTTAGTTTTGAGAACTTTAAATGCATCCAAAATCCTAGAAATGACTATTTATTGAACTCAAAATACTCTTTAACAATCCAAAAATTGAACTAACTAGTCCCTACATAAAAATTGCAAAATTTTTCCTAGGTGATGCTCCTGCATCACAAGATAAAACTTTTAAATTATTTAGATTGTATAATATATGTCTCAATTAAGAACATATGAATGTAACTAGAAAATCATGATATATCTATTTTATTTTATATTTATGCAAATTACCAATAAAATATGTTACATATTTCATTTGAAATATGTTTTAGTATGTGATAGTGTATAATCATCAACAGTGATCTAAAATGGGTCTGTGGTCATTCAAATCTTTAAACTAACTATTTAAACCTACCATAATGAATATAATAATGTTTCAACCTATGTTAAATATATCCATATGATCTATATGGGGTCTATACTAATGATAATTTATGGATTTTTCCATCATAAATCATTATGCATATATGTAGATAAATATTATGTGTAATATCAGAGGTTCATAATGTACACAAGTTTGGATTCTTATTCCTTCATCTTTAAATCCTAGTTAACATTTTGACACTAGATTCATATATAAAAATGGGTTATAAATGATGAGTTGAGATAACCTCAAACACCCCCCACTAGGTGGCTGATCACTTCATATGATTATGGCTCAAACTTCACATAGTTATCTCACCTTATTGTGTGTACACAATAAGTTATATAATAGTATGAAATATGATTAGGTGTGGTTTTTGACACTTATAAACCTATGGTATTGACCTTTCAATAGTATTTAGACTTGTCTCAATGGTTTTTCCTTTAAGGGTTTGCATATTTTATAAATTTAAGATATTTCCTCAAAGATGTGTAGATGTATTCCTTTGTGTACTCGATCCTTTTTAGAGAATGAATAGATATGAATATACTTAGTCTTGATATTTTTATATAGTTGAATCTTTGGGTAATTTACCTTTGAAATAATATTTGAAATGTGTGGGTTGACACAAAGGAAGATTTTTAAATTGGTAAAATAGCCATTGGAGAGTGTATGGAAGAGTATGGACAAATTAAATAGATCCAATAACTAGATATATTTGACTATGGTCAGAGGCATCCATGAGACATGAAACAGTGATCTATGATTAGGTGACAATTTTATTAAGATGATAAGCTATTTAGGCATAGACTAGGGAAATCATGTGTGTGAATAATGGTAGACCAAGATCAACCCAAATATAAATGATTGGATATGAGATCATTTTAAAAATATTAAATTGTGTTTTCAAAATCATCCATGCTAATGTTTGGTCAAAACTGATATTTTCAATTTTATAACAGCAATTTTATGTGTATGCATAATCCCCTCTTTTATTTTAGTATTAAAATTTCTAGAGTAAAGGAATAGAGTGAGAAATTTGGTAGTTGAGTATAACTATGGTGGGTGTCTTTAGGTATGTGTTAAGTATTAATATTACTCCATTAAAAAATTATAATTAAACATGTGAAAATATAATTTCCACTTTGATATAAAATATGATATAATAATTGAATATGTTTGATATTGGAAAAACAAGGAATGAATATATTTGTAGGTATGAAAACTAATTTTACCCCTAGAGTCATCAGAGAATAGGGTGATTATGCCCTATTGAGATGCTAGTGTTAAAATAAAATATTTCAAATAATATGTATCCAACCCTCATTATATTTGGATAAGTGATTAGAGGTTAAGTCACATAGAACCTTAACTATAGTACTCATTATGTTTTTTTGAGAATGGAGTCCAAAATAGGTTCCTATAAATCTAAGTATGAGTAAGCATGAGTAAGTTCAACTAAGGATATATTAATATTAATCATCTAATATTGATAGATTTTATATTTAATTTTAGTATGCCTAAGTATAATTGGGGAAGTCTAAATAATTGTAATTACATAATATGTCACTCAATTTGAAAAAAATAGAGTAAATATGAGTAATATAATTACACAATATGTCACTTTATTTGATAACCTATGAATTATAAGATATATAACATGTTTTTTAATTTCATAATATATGTGAATTATCTTTACATGCCTTGTATATGCCCTAAATTTGATAAAATATGGAATTTGAATCATGTAATATATGCTAAAATATAATAATATTTGTGAATTGTTACTCATAGTCATATAGAATGTCTCACATATGCCTTGAATATTCCCCCAATATATGTAATTTGTAATATTATATGACAATATGTGCCCAAATTATGAATTATATGTCTATGAAGGTTTCAATATCTAATACAAGCCACTATGTATGCTCCCTTTTTGAGGTGAGGGAGGTAGAATGTGAATCACTTATCTCAAAAGAAATAATTTATATGCATCATGTTATATATAAATATATAATAATTTAAATTATGTTCTAAATTGATTATATTTTATCATCATATAAGGATAATATTTTCTAAGCATATACATAACATGTTTCCTAAGGTATATAAGTGCTATGTAGAGTAGATATAGAAATGAGGAAAAATAAAAAATAAAAATCATAGTAGTGATCATATAAACACTAATTAATAACCATGTATAATATGCATGATATGTATTATGACATCTCACATATGCAGAAGAATTTTTCATATGAATTATGGCATCACAAGATCATAAGACAATCCTATATGTATCTATACAAAGTCGCATGTAATTTCATGGCCATGACACACTTAAGAAATTATATAAACAAACATGATAACACATAATATCATGTAGAGTAAGACTCACACATAAAAATATTAAGAAAATGAGCACTAATGTCACATAGGGTCACGAATAAAGATTCAAACACAAAGGATTCACATAATTCAAATCCAATGTCATGTAGAGTAAGAGTCTCATAGAGAAAGAGTCATGCAATGAAATCCAATGTCACATAAATTAAATTTCACATAGAAAAAGTATCACATAATGTAATACATAATCAAGGATAACACCATGTAACATGAATAAACATCAATCATGCATAAAAAAATTAATGATAATCTAAATAATCAATGTATATCATCATAACATATCTAAAAATATAATATCCATAGAATATTTCGATCTAAATACTATGCATAAGATCAATTCGTGAGTAATTAGTGTATATATCTTTATATAATCAATGAAATGGTCATAGAAATATGCAACCTTTGTAAATGTACTAAGATGGTCCTAGCATAAGCATGCCTCACATGTAGGGAATGTATACTATGCTTGTAGGAACGTCCTACATCTGAATGTACATGTCATAGATAATCTTTGTGTCTTACATCTCACTCGTGTATACCATGAAACACACATGTATAGATAAAGTATATATAATTAATCATGTATCTGATAAATCATAAATGAATTATGTAAAATACAAATATTTCATGCACATGTCCATCTTTTTTTATAGTTTGACTTTCTTTTTTTAAATATGGATTTTTGAAATATTTATTACCCATCTATATAATCAAGTAAGGCCAAGTGGAAAAGTTGTGAAAATATAAAAATATAAAGGATTCAAGCAATCCATAGAATATATTAGGGAATAGTATGTTTCAAGTGTAGCATCATATTAGTATTGAGGAAATGAATGCAAATAACATTACCCCATTGTATATGTGAATTTTAACATTGTATATCAAGAGATTATATGTAGATATGATAATTCATTCCCCTAATGGTAAATAATACATGTATGAGCTTGTTTAATAATAGTTAGGCATACATTTATGTGATCATGTACACTTAAATTTGAGTTATAACAATAAAAATTATAGATAGTCCATGTGTAGTGATGATAAAGTAATATGCTACAAAGAATGTGTATTGAGATGAGGGTGTTGTGAAATATGCAACATCATAAGATAGATGTCTTAGAAATATATATTAGGATAAAAATAGAAACAACAAGATCAAGTTAAAATAAATCCAAGCGATAGAATAATGATCAATGAAAAATCATATGTACACATGTGTCAATATAGAATAATAGAGGGAGATGATAAATCAAGAAAACATCAAGCATTTTACTAGAAAGCCAATGATTTCATAAATTTCATAGTCATACACCAATCTTATATCTTAAATGTCAGAGTTGACAAGTGTATTACCATAATTATTAGGGAATCCAAGAACAAACACACCTGTTCTGATCCCACTTGTTAGGATCTTGCTCCTTGGAAAGAGCACAATATGATTACCAAATACAAGCAATTAAACATGCAGAAATAACTAGAAGAACAAATAACTATCAATGAGAAAACACACAGAATATGAGAGGCAACACACAATTGTATTCAACTCATCACAAAGGAAATTACAATAAAGAGATCACACTCTTCTTCCACCTTTGTGAGGCTTCCTCCTCAAGGGCTCCAAGTAATCTTCCCACCTGAGTAATATTCTCTCAATAGGTCACAACACACAGCTAACACAAGTTGTTGTTTACCTCATTGTACGTCCAGTACAACCGAGTACGAATCAGTACTCCAAGTAGATCTCACCATGATCCTACTCCTTGATGTATTGTTTTCACCTTAGATCTTGCTCCCCCACCGATCTCCTTTTGACCCTCGCATACACACACCCCTGCAGACCAACCTGATCTTACTTATCACATGTAGATCTCCACCATGATCCTGCAACACCCTACATATCAAACCTAATCTTATAGACATCAAGAATCCTACTTGATTCTACCATGGGAAGAACTCTCCAAGTTCTACACTTGAGTTCTACACTTAACAATACAACCCATGAGTCTATTATATAGACCTCATGCATACAATGATTAGACTTGTGGCTCAAGACTCGAACTGGTCTTCATCATGCAAACAACCCATTCACTTAACTCACTGTTCATCAACAGCAATTCTGGAACTGCCACAGGCAACCGATGTCGGTCCCTGTCTGACTGGAGGTGACCGACGCCAGCCGATCCTTGCCAATGTTGGTTTCCTTCTGCACTGTCCACTGATCAACGTCGGTTGTGGCCTACCGACGCTGGCGACTGTCATGCTCAGAAACCTCCATGTTTGCCTTAAGGTGAAGCTTTTAGCTCCACACCCTAACAATAATAATCCCTTAGTTTAGATAAATCATCACAATCATATTCTATATTTGTAGTAGTTTATGCATAATGAACCACACCATATTATGAAATCAATTTATTGATTCTATTTTCCTCTTAAATATATATTTTTAATTAGTATCATGCACCTTCATTATAGTCATATAATAATTAGATATCAATCCTAAAGGATTGGTATAAGAAATGGTTTCCACTTTATTTATTGCTTTAAATATGTTATATCTCTTGAAATACTAATAATCTCACTTACAAGCTCAAATTTAATATAATCATGAATCGTACTAAGAATCACAATCATTTTTCTGAGCCATGATCTTCCTAATATAGCATTGTATTGATCTAAATTTGGGTCAATATGGAATGCAATGATACATGATTGGAAACCAAGGGTTACATACCACTCACTGAATCCTATGATATCTTCTCTTAATGTAACCTTATTCATGTGTTGCATGTCATAGAAATAAATAAGGCTTCAAAGTTTCCCCCTTGGAAACCATGCTTGTAATAATAGTCTTCTTATGTACATATTACTATAGAACTTAATTCTTAGGAACCTCCTCTTTTTTAACCTTTACTATTGTAATTTTTCATTATGTGACAATTATTTTGATAACTTTTCATTTGATAAATTTTATTCATGTAACTCGGTCATCTCATAAGATGGAGCCATAGTTTTAGTCAATTTTTTAAATATACATAATGTGCTTGAATATAGTGGTGATTTTAAAGATGGCTCTAATGTAATATCATCACTAATACTTTTTATTTTCCACTTCAAATACAAACCCTTAAACATATGATGCACATGTATTCTTTGATAAGAAAAATAATATTTGAATCTTTACATAGGACACGTAGGAGGCAAAGTGATCAAATTGTTTTGAAGCATGTACCTTATAATCTCACTTAGATTATTATGATGATTATGTGAAATTATTGATTAAATAATTTTATATTACTTTTTATTCTAAAACAATACTTGATATGAAATCTTTTGAGGCTTGTGTATCTTGCATGGAGATCTACATATGCAATTTACATTAGCATACTTGGGAATTTTTTCATGTGCAAGATTATTTTGAATTGATGTAACATTTAACTAAAATATTGGATTTGTTTTTTTAATCCCTATATGGAATTAATAATAATAATAATAATAATAATAATAATAATAATAATAATAATAATAATAATAATAATAATTTGATAATTTTTTTGCTTTAGATACACTACTTATCATATGTTGGGTATATTTTTATTCTGAATCATGAACTCTAGATAATTTTGATTTGATATTGATGCAATATTCTTCATGAATTTAAACCATACTTATTTGTATTGTGATAAAAAGGAAATCCTTATCTAATATAATCAGTTAAAAAATAACATAGGATGAATGGTAACTATCACTACCTTGAGGAGGAATGAAATAAGTCACACATAAAAGCATTTGGTATTTTCATGCACCCAAATTTTACATAGTGCAACATTAATAAAATATATTTGATGATGATACGATGACCTCCAAATAAAAATAACATTCTCATAATCATTTGCCTACTTTTTATCTCATTTTTTTCTTTACAAACCTTCTCTATGTGTCGAATTTTTAAAATATAAGCTTCAATCTTTCCACACCTAGAGATTTAAGGTGCATGAAAATGCCGTTATCATGGTTTTGCATACAACCATGATAGTTTCATATCCACCACCCATTTTTTATTGGTGGTTCTATCACCTTTTATATAACTATCAAATCAACTTCTACAATGAATTTTTTAAAGCATTTTTCATGTTTTCCACTTTATTTATAATTGTGATTCGTATAGTTAATCCTCAACCACACTAGTTAACTTCCAATAAATCTTATCTAACTCCAAACCAATTTTATCAAACTCCCAATTAAATTTTTTAACTCCAAATTACTATAGTTTCTTCATTCTTTATAAATAAGCTTATTTTCAATGATATTTATCTATTCCATTAACCTAGAGCATGTATCAAGATATGTATGGCTAATTTATGGCCTACATCATCTTTTATATTTTTTGGTCATATTTATCTATGTTCTCATATTGCTAGTAGAGTCAACCTATGGAGAAATCATATCATAAGTAGGTTATATATAGGATCTAGTGGTTACTAATTTATCATAATATTATTAATTATATTCCTATTGCATCATTATGGAGGTTTCCCCTCGAAGTAGATCAGTCTTATTTATCATATATTATGATCTATTGTTAATAATTTTTATGAATATACTTATTTTGTTCTCATTATTATTGTCCATTATTTTAAATCTTCTCAAGTTGTTTACATTGATGTTAATTGTCTTGATCTATATAATTAATTTCATTATAGGTGGTATCAGAGATTCAATTTGTTAAAGGTCCTGTGGTGCAATTATTTCTTTCTAGATTTAATGTGTATGATATGAAATATTGAAAAACATAACTCATGATCCAAGAATACTTTATTTTTTCCATTGGATTAATATTACTTGATTTTTTTTTAGAAAAAATATATAATTTTTTTTGCAGCCTTTTACAAATTAGTAATCTTTCAATTTTTCTCAAAGAGATAATCACAATGGTATAATCCCTTAGTACACCTATTTTTACCCTAAAACCCTCCATCTTAAATACCAATCCCTAAACCCTAGAGTTTGTGCATGGCCATTCCAAACACTTGAGGTGAAAAAAATAAAAACCACTCTAGGAAAA
Source organism: Torreya grandis (assembly GCA_037957365.1). Lineage (NCBI taxonomy): Eukaryota > Viridiplantae > Streptophyta > Pinopsida > Cupressales > Taxaceae > Torreya > Torreya grandis. The sequence goes on along the minus strand of JARHVA010001926.1, from coordinate 1,741,347 downwards.
GAACATAATAAGGAGGAAATGGAGTTTTAAATGTTTGAATCTTGTATTTTTATGTCTGTTACACAACTCTATGTAGATGTAAAAATCATGGTGAAAAAATAAGATATATAAGTGGTTAAATGGAACATGGATGCATTGAAGTTAAACCATCAATGGGAAATGGCTCATTTTATGTCAATGCCACCATATACTAATTCTCCACTAGGGAAATTAGGTTATCCCAACTAGACCAATCATATCTCAAATACTAGTTAGAAGAACATGCTACCACAAGTGAAAGTGTAAAAATGTTATTGTAAGGATTCAGTCACCTAGATCAATCACATGAAAAATTTATTTGATGTATGTAAAACCCCATGTGAACATAAGGTGTTTATATCATCTATGTATTTGGAACAAAAGCAATTCATTTAGTATATATGTTTATTCACTCAAATAAAATGAAGATCATCATTATTATGTGGTAAATTTTTACTGATGAGATATAAATGCACTATCACAATAGTGTCACAAAAAACTATCTCAACTAGTTAGCAAGATCAAGATAAGTAGGGACTATCAAAGATTATATTTATAAATTAAATAACTTATCTTTGCACATGGATAACATTGTAGAAGATATATTGAATGACCAATTCTTAGGAAGGATCATGTATAACATGTAACTTGACGTTCACATGTGTAATCCAAGTTTATTATTAGAGTCTATGGTCTTTGCATGTAGGTTATCAGAAAGATATTTTGTCAAATAGTGGACTTTTAGTATAGGAAGAGAATTCATTACTCCAACATAATCATTCCCTCAACCTACTATATTGACTACTCAAAAAATTAAAGAGAAAAAAAGGGTTATGTTTCAAATTTATATAAAATACAATAAATGAATGTGTTGAGAAGAAATTTGTATACATTTAAGGGTCCAATGAAGACAAATATGATGATAAAGTATCAAGTGGGGGTGAAGAGGAGACAAAGGATGAATCTAAATATCCCCAACTAACTATTTCATGCCATGAATTTCCATGTGTTATTACTTTGAAAATCCTCAAGGTTATTTTGTTTCCTTAATAAATAGAAGGTGAGAGTATTAACTTACTTGGGGATTACAAATTACTTCATCAACAATAAATTGGTGTCATGATTTAATTATTTTGTTTATCCAAATCTAAAATTTTAGGTCATGGTTATAGATGGTGGCACACTCATTTTTTTAGGTAAATGCCATAGTATCAAAATTTATACTAGATTTTATAAGCTAGACTCTCTAATGTTTTTTATTCCCATTAGTTGGATGACATAGTTTTTGGATTCCAATGGCTCATAACCTTGGTCATAATAGATATAAATTTACATGAGTTTTTACTTTTTTTTCATTATGAAGGTAGTGGATTTTAATTACATGGATTACATGTAAAATATCCACTAGTTAGTTATCATCAAATACAAGGTGTGGATGGGTTTGTCACATAGTTATTTTATTTATAATTACAACCAAAAAAGATTTATACTTAGAAAAATATACAAAATTTATCAATGTCAAAAGAACTACCACCAAAAAATGGAACATGATCATGTCATTTTATTATACCAAGAAGTCAATCATCGAATATCAGACCATACAAGTACCCACATGTCTAGAAGAGTGAGTTTGAAAAGATGGTATATTAAATATTGGAGGATGATATTAACAAGCATATCCAAATTTTATTTTCATCTTCTATGGTGATGGTACATAATAAGGATGGTTCCTAGAGGATGTGCCCAATCTATAGATAACTCAACAAGCACACCATCAAACATAATTTCCCTATTCCAATAATTGATGATTTTATAGTTGAATTATATGGTTTTCTCTACTTTATAAAATTTGATACTCATTTAAGTTTCCATAGAATTTAGATTAGATATCATGATATACATGATAAAATTTTCATAATTCATGAAGGTCATTATGAGTTTTTGGTAACACCTTTTGGTCTCACAAATGCAACATATACATTCAAGAGTTTGATGAACATTATATTTAGGCCTTTTTATATGATTTTGTATTGGTATTTTCATGACATACTAATATATGGTAAGACTAGGAAGATCAATTACATCATGTGAATTAGTATTGGTAAATTTTGTACAACCTTAGTCTTATGCCAATCCTCCCAGGTGTGATTTTGGTGTACATGATATAGAGTATTTGGGTCATATTATGTCACATGAAGGTGTCAAATTTGATCCTAAAAATATCAAGTATATTATATAATGGAATCTTTCAAAAACCCTCAAGAAGCTCCAAGGTTTTTTAGGAAGTTATCATCATTAGTTTGTGAAAAATTATGGATGTGTAACAACACCACTCACATATTTTTTGAGGAAGGACTCATTACATTGGAACAAATATTACACAAAGGAATTTGAGAAATTGAAGGATACCATGTGCTTCAATCCAATATTATCTACATATAATTTTTCAAAGACCTTCATTTTTTAATATGATGCATTAGTGAAATGGGGTTCATTAGCTTAAATATAATAATTTTATAAATAATATCTATGAGAAGGATATGATGGATATTCTTCATGTAGTAAAACATTGGATACCTTATCTAATGGGTAGACACTATAAGGTGAAAATGGATTATGATAGTCTAAAATACTTCTTAGAACATAGGTTGTCATCCAAAGAATATAAAAAAATGTGTGAGAAAAATATTGGGGTGTACTTTTGAAAACATATATAATAAAAGAAAGGATAATGTATTTGAAGATGAATTATCTATGAGAAAATGAATCCACAAATGGATTTTTATATTCAATGTCCATATGGTAGTTAAATTGGGTAGATGATGTATGTTCAAAATGGGAAAATAATAGTGATACATATGTTGAAACTTAACAATTCTAGTACGATTCTAGTGTTTTAAAAAAATGTAAAGGGAATGCCTTATGGTATAAATATAGATTTTACCTATGAAATAATTATTATCTCAATCACAAGATCCTTATAGATCTCCATGTATCTATAGTGGGGACAATTTACTATTTTTGAAAACCTATCCTAGATTTAAGAAAGATTTATTTTGAGAATGAATCAAGGTAGATATCCATTTTTTGTGGAATAATGCAATGTGTTAGGAAAACAAGGTTGAGACAATTAATACCCAAGTCTTTTTAAGCACTTATCTATTCCTAGTCAAAGGTGGGAGGAGGTTTCCATGGATTTGATATTAGTTTTTCCTATGTGAGAGGGTAAAAATGTTATCATGGTAATTATGGATAGGCTCACAAAATAATCCCATTTTTTTTCCTTGTCTCATCTATTTATATTGGTTAAATAGAAGATACTTTTTGGGATATGGTTCAAAAGCTACATGGTATCCCCAAGATCATATTAATTTCTCATGATCCTATATTTACTATTAATTTTATTATAATGCTAAATTGGCTCATATCTCATCATATCATCCTTAATATGATGGCAAAATATAGGTAGTAAAAAAAATCTTATAGGGTTATCTCCATTTTTTTCATGGGATAAATAAGAAATATGGATTCATTGGTTGCCACTAGTAGAATGGTGGTACAATAATTATTTCCATACATCATAAAATATGTCTCAATTTATGGCACTATATGGGTATAAACCCCAATCCATCACATGCTTCTTGAGGGTACAACCAATATTGTGATTTATTGAGTAACACCTTCAACACCATTAGAGGTTACTAATTAGTCTAAGAGAGAAAATGGTAATGGTACCTAAGCAAATGAGAATCAAGTATATCAACACCACTATGAGAGGAATTTTAAAATGGGAGATTAGTTATTTGAGTGCTTATATATAATAAATGTCCTTGAAGTAATAAAATAATGATAACAAACTTTATCTTAAGTATCACGACTCTTATTAGGTCCTGTAGAAAGTCAACTATTGTATCCCCACAAGGTTACATATAAATTTATGTAATTTTTTTAACATGTGTTACTCATAATCAAATTCACTAATTAACAATATGTACTATTTTTTTACTACTAAATACATCTATAATATTAAGTGTAGAACTACAATTAACCCACTGGTTAAGATGTGCTATATTTAGATTTCAAATAGCATAGAGTAGTACAAAAGATACAATTTTTCTCATAATTCATAACAAAGTGATAAGTACAAAAGTACACTAAAATAATCCATATTTATAGCTAAACATACATATACAAGCTTTGTTGTCGTTAGCATTCATAATCATGTATAGGATAACAACTACTAAAAAGAGGTACGAATTTAGTCGTAGGGTCATTACATATTTACATACAAAGGCATGATTTTTAATAGTAATCCCATACATCCAAAGATTTAAAATGCATATAAATAAGTCTATCACCATTCACAACTTAGAAGCCATAGTTTATCCCACATAAAGGTTTCATAGAGACTCACACAACCAATGCATATTAACATAATTAATTAATTAAATTTAGCAATAATATCCATTCCAACCTAGTTATTCCACAATAAGGTAAATAATCAACTCAAGCTAATGCAATCATGGAATATTAACTATAGAGATTGATAATAAAAATCAAACACTCAACACATTCATATAATATTATTAACATTTATTTTATCTCAGCAAGTAAAAGTATGTGTGTGAAGGTTTGGTTTCACTCTTTCTTACTCCAATGCTAACATCTAAATCCCCATTCCCTATGATACTCTCCCTTTATTCCACTTTGTGAGGGTGTGATAGTCCTAAAAACACCTTGGTCAAATAAAATGGTAGTTAGTCCAAAATTATAACATAATAATACAATACTCATAATGTATATACATCAAATAGATATATGTGTAATAAATAAAATATTAAAATGAAATCACATCCATAAAATATTATAATACATAGTAAATATAGTGTATACATAAACACATGAAACTGTCCTCTAAACATAACATATCATGAAGTATTACAACTGTCAAATAATACAATATAAATGTCTAACAAAGTTAGTAACTACTAATAATTACTTTCACTTACCTCACTAATATTAATGAAATATTTAGAGAGTGGGATGGGATGTGACATCAATAGTGTTGCATATAAGCTTGAGCTACCTCAATCCACACACATACATCTATTATTTCATGTCTCCTAATTAAATAACGTAATTGTATATAAAATATTTTCCCATATTGAGTTACTAGAGATGTATGAGGAAGGAAAATTCATTTTATAACTTAAGGATGTCCTTTAGACACACACTAAAAGGATATGAACAAGGGAGGTTAAGTATTATTTGATCAAGTGAAATAATATAAAAAATTAAGATACAACATTGGAGGATGAAACATACCTTTAGTAGCTTTTATATTTATTAATTACTAAGGGAAACATTTTTTTTTAATTGGAGGGGTATTATAGTTCCTCAAATTATAGTGTGTCTAGGTATATATGTGTCTAATTTGTGGCCTACATCACCTTTTATCTTAATCTTATCACTTTTATCTATGTTTTCTTGTTATTATGGTTGGCCTATGGAGTAACCATAGCCAAAGTAGGGTAATTATAGTATGTATTGTATAGTACATTATCACCATACTAAAAACTATATTCTTATTTAATGGTTGTGGAGGTTCCCCCCTTAATGTGATTGAGTCTTATTTATCAAATATTCTACTCTATTGTCAATTAATATTGTGTATCTTCTTATTTAATTCTCATTATTTCACTACATTCATATTAATATGTTTATGGTGTTTACATTTTTATGAACTATTTTGATCTAAGTAATTTTATTACAAATTTATATTATAATATTGTTTCATTGGAAAACTTGCATAAAAAAATAGATAAAATACAATCTACACTTTGATGCTTTCTTAAAACCTATCCATAGACCTTCTACAATATCATTTCATGATTATTTATAATTTGGATTTGGAAATCCATGAATTAATAGCCCACACTCTATCATTGTTGATATTTAATGACAACTCTCCCCCCGCCCCCCCTCCATTCATTTCTTTAAGTTTTGTTTCCCTACACCCCCCTTGTTGAAGAATGTATCCTTGGGTCATATTTAGAAAATATAGCATGGAGATTCCAAAATAAATAGACATTAAAAACTTTCAATCTTTCATCTATATTTGATAGGTAGGGGGATTTATTTATTTAATTTTCATATATTTTATTATATTAGTTATATCTTGTTATAAATTTATTATCAAGTCAAAAAAAATCAAAACCTTTTATTTTCACTTCTAAGCAATCATTTAGATATGATCTGCACCCTAAAATTTAGAAAATCATAAAAAAACAATTTACTTAGCCACTTCATTTTTAACATCAACTCATCTATTACATGTATTTATAAATATGTAATTAGAAATGGAAAAGGCATTTATATTAATTTAGTTTCAGTTATGCACTTATTCAAATCTAAAAAGTCATATAAAATAATTTAATTTCTCATTTAATTTATCACTTAGTTTAATTATATCAACATATTAAATAAAATATTTGATGCTTTCATAGTCCATACAATACAGAGAAATTCTTTTGGACAAACTATGTTAATAATTCAGATGCTCAACGTTTCAGATATTCTTCTAAGATCCTTCATTAGGAGAAATTCATAATACAAAACCCAACAGCCCCTAATCGATTTGAATTTAGTTTTGAATATTCATTAACCAGTTAGTTTTAAGTTTTGCATATTACTTATTAAAACACAAAATAACTTTCAGTTGTGCATTTCCAGTCATCTAGTTACCTTTATTTCCATCAAATAAGTCATACAAAAAAGGAAAACAACATATGTTAATTACAAGCATTCAATTACATTTTATTTTTATGCATTTTTCATTTATAAATGAAAAAAAATAGCTTTTAATTAGTTGAATTAAAATATTTAATTAGTTTTCATTTGCATTCATAAAAATATTGAAAAGGAAATAAAAATAAGTTGATTTATCTATTTTAGTATTGCATTCTTTTCAGATGTTATTTTAGATTTTGTTTTGGTCATTTGAAAAGTTTCCATTTATTTTTTGTAACAAAAACACTTCATTATTTCCATTGGTATATTATGTTTCATAAAACATCATTTCACAAAATAGTAGCTAATAATATTATTCAAATAAAAATTTAGAAAATCAAAACTAGCTTGTAGCTTGAACATTATACAACACATTTATTATAACATCCTTGGATGATGCCCTCAAAACAAACAAATCCATAAATGGTAGGATAATTTACATAATATACACTCACTTTGTAGTATAAAATATACAAAGTGAAATAGACTATAGTCTCCAATTTGAATTGTCTCACTCAACTCTACTTCTAAACTCAATAATTAATCATCTTGATGTTTTAGATGAACAAAAAGTATTATTATAAACATATATAGATATGTATATCCATTTTTTATTCCAAAAATAAGCTTATCTTTGAATCTGATTTCAATCTTCATCCTTGGTTTTAGCCTCAACCAACTTTTTTTTTTGGAAATGTCATTGCATAAACAAGACCAACCTAATTGCGTTGATAAAATTATGAGAGTAATATAACTAGAATTCTTCCAATTTAAAGAGAAATATATTGATAAAGTATAATTCTACTTAGTTCTCTTAGATTCAAGATATCTTGTGTCCCTAATATCTATACAATTCACTACCTTAAACAAACATTTTAAAGTAGTTGAACAATATTGTTATAGGCAAGATCACCCTTTGGGATGAATTATTCATAATCCCAACAAGGTATCTTAGCCATTCCAATAATATACTCTCATTAAATGAGCTCATACTAATTAACCTATTCATATAAATTTATATTTTAATTAACCACATGTTTTCTTTGGATGTATCATCTTGACTCTGGGAATTTCAGTATGCAAGATCATCCCATCACTTTATGTGCATAAAAGTCTAGTGCTCTCAAGGTGAAAGGATTTTTATTTTATGTTTTCAAACTTTATTTTATTTTATTCCATTAATCCATATCCTATTTCATTTATTATATGGGTGTCCACCCCCCTCCCCCCAAATATGTCTAATGAGGATTTAAACAAACTCTTAAGACTCATGCTTTTATAAATAACTTTTGAGTCAAAAATGAACTGTTGTTATTATGTTGGGATAATTTTAAAGATAAAAATAGTATAATGATTGAAAACACATCTCCTTCCTAAAAATTTTCCTCTTTCATTCCACACAAAAAATCTCTTGTGTTGATAGAGGAACTATGAGATTCTTCTGAGGCATACAATAGTTACTATGACTCAAACTACAAGACCTTGAATGGTGGGGGTGGTTTAAACCCAAATATTCTAACTATACCTAATATTACCCTATGAACCATTGAATTATAAAAATAGTGATATTTTATTAGTATAATGAGATGATTTAGACTATAGAGGAGGGGATATATATGTTTTAGTTGCCTCACCAACCCAATTTGAGCCTTTTTAGTCCAACACCTACTGAACATCATAAAGTAACTCAACCTAAAAAAATAAAAAAAAAATAATTTATTTTAGGCTATCACCCACTCTGTACCAACCTCCCACAAGGAAGGTATATAAACCAACTACCACTTCTAATCTAAATGATCTCATCTCTACCTTGGTGGGACACATTTGAGACCTAGAAAATAATAAATCCTATTATCAAACAAGTAAATTTAATAAATAAGTGGTGCCAAACACTAATCACCAATTCAATACTAGTCGTATTCAAAATTCCATTATTCTCATACCAAACCCCTCCAAATAATCGAACCCTACATCGAACAATTCTTTATCTTACCAAATTTTATGAGCCTTCCCCTCTTTTAATTCTCCTATAAATATAGTTGATAGTTTACCCCCAATTTTCACCCCTATGGGCACCCCTCCCTCATATGTCACTTATAATAATATGGATACTGGTACACCAATTTATTTAGTTTGTAAAAACTACATACTTGTTGGTATTCCAACCAATATTTTCCACCCACATATGCGTTGTCTCACCCCTCCCTCATACTCTTTTATTAATCACACACCTATTATAATTCCTCTTTTCAACTCATTTATAATTTATTAACATGTGTTTTTGAAATCCACATAGTTAAATAATTATATACTAAATTATTATCATCCACCCACTATTGGGACACCATTTACCCTTCACATTTTTCTCCCATAGATTATCAAACTTTTTTATCTCAAGCTACCCATATGCTTCTTAAAAAAAAAAATGAAACGGAGATTGATGCTAAATATATTAAGGATCCCCTTGACAATGTCATTTAATGGGTTCTTTTACCATGCCCATTTATTTAAATTTCCAAGTACAAAAGATAATAATAGAAAAATATTTTCATTAAATCCTATGCAAATGTGATCAAAGAGCTACTTCATTGGGATTCAGTGACTTGAAAAACATTCCCCAAAAATCTTGAATGAATTGTTCTAGATGGGTACTACCAACTTCATAAGACTTAAATTCACTTGTCCAAACAACTCATAGCTGAGTTTTTTATGGATTTCAACATGAAAAATGTAATTCAAATTTACATTGAAGAATTCTCACATATCAAATAATATCCTAATGAGTTTGTCTCCACCTTCATCACTAAATGGTGTCAAGTACTCTAATATTTTACTAGTGTGCTTAATATGGACTAAATATATCAATGTGATCTTTTCCTCCACTCCCATTTATTTGAAACTAGGGAATGATTTCAAATTTTCACTTAGTGATCCTATGAAGAAGCACTAGAAAGTGATTTAATATTAGACCAAGTAGCCATAGATAGTGGTCTTAGGACTTATGGGCCCATTGATAAGATTATTATTTAAGATCAAAACTATGGGAGTTATCAAAATAAAAATCATAACATGATCCAAAGAGATAAAATGCAATATTAATGCCACTATGGATGGTTTTATAAATCAAACTAAGAATAAAATTGTTTAATTACCAACCAAAAACCAAAATATAAAAAGTAGTAGTTGGAATGGGAATAAAATAATCCCCAAATCCAATAATGTTCTAATTAATTGGCACATTCAAAAAAATAGTATCAAAACCCAAACCAAGGTTAAAATTTTAATATAAAAATCAATAATAAAACCAAAATAAACCTTACTAAAATAAAAATTTACATCAAAACTATAATAAAGTCTTGAATTAGAAAATCAAAATAAAAGGCTGAGGGATTATGATCTAAACATCTATTTCCTATTTCACATAGTCATTTTTCATTATAATAATAATTATTAGGAGTATAATGAGTTTATAAGACTCCTTAAATACCAAATCCAATTATTCGTCAACATGTTCTTGGGAGGTGCTAGTGGGAACTCCCTATATTCAAAAACATGCCCCATAGTGCCACAAAATGAAAATATTTCCATCTATCATAATCATTTTATAACTCACCAATATCGAGACAATCAACACACATTATAGAATAGTTTCACTAAAAATCTATATAAACTAGAACCCATGATGTAAAGCTTTAACTTCTAAAAATCAAGATCTCTCCCCTCACCTTAGTCCTTAGGTAAAAACTAGACTTATAGGCTTAGTATAATTAAAAGTCAACAAAGAAGTGAAAATCATAACTCGCACCAATAATTACCAACTAAAAAATCCTCCTCTAAAAAATTCCCTATAAAATAACATTCGAGGATTACCTAAACTTGTTTAGATGTATGACCTTATTTATGACATCATAAATACATTTTTACACATCTCACTCATGTAATGTATAAAAAAACTATAATGCCCATCACTTGACACTTCTCAAAACTTTAGATTTGGGATATAAATTTAGTGTTTCCCCACTTCTTGAGGCATAAATCAATCACATCAATCTGGATATGTATCACCATGGATAAAATTTAGTGATGTTACACACTTCTTTGATCTTAGTAAATTACCTTCTGATGTTGGCATGATAGTAAATGGGGTCTCGACTTATATTTTTATATGTGGATTTGTAGTAATTATGTTAAAATAAAAATAGATGACAAAGGATCTATGGTCAACATAGTCCATTTATCATTCCACCAACAGTTTATTTATCATGAAACTTACTACTCATATACCAGAAACATTCCTCAAGGCTATGACAGCCTCAATTCATCTTCTATTAGGACCATAGTTTTTATAGTTACTTTGGGACCTAACATGGTACTCATTGAATTATATGTCATCAATAAATAAATAAATAAACTACAATATGATCTTATGAATGCCTTGGATTTATGGGATGAAAGCCATACCTAAAAATTTGATTAATAAATAAGGTTTATACATATTGGAAAGGTATTATTTTCTCAAGGTGATCCTAATTAATTCAATTTCCATCAAGATAATATTAATAAAAATATAGGTCTTCACATCGATTATCATTTCCCTATCAACTAGATAATTAAATGTCCACCTCGTGTGAAATAAAAAAAACCTAATACACTCACCAAATGGGTTCCATAGATGAACTCTGAGAATATTTAAACCTTGTTATGTGATAATATTGATGAAAAGGATGTTGAAACTACATAAAAGATAACCAAAAATAGTTAATAAAAACACACAATAGTGGCTACCATCTCAAAACAATCAACAATATAAGTTATCAAAATCATAGAAAAACATAATATTATTGTGCTTCCTCCTAACCCACATGGGGTTGGGAATTAAAACCCCAAAAAACCTATATGCTTGGAGGCATTCAACTTATTTCCATAAATTCATGAAATTTTATGGTAGAAATCTCAAATAATAATTATGAATTCCTCCACCATAGCATGGTGAATATTTCCCTTCAAATAACCAATGGATGCTCCATTATGAAGGGGAAATTTTTCATTTTGGTATTGTGTCAAGATTAATTCTAACCTCCCTTGAATGAAGAATCATGCCTTTTGGATTCAAGATGGAATTTGGATGCACTAATAATGTAACAAAATATGAGGCCTTACTATTAAGAATTATAATTGTAAGGATATTAGAAATCTAAAACCTTAAGATCCAATGAGATTCATAACTGGTAACCAATCAAGATAAGTATGTGTGTGAAATCACTAAATTATATGGCTTCATTTCCATATAGGCCATCCCACAAAGGGTTAATTAAAAAGCCTCCTCATATTATTAGTTATTTATTCACTAAGAGATACTAGAATCTAATACTTTTGTGTCTATAAGACCTAAACTATTGGTATGAAAAACCCAAATCAATTAGACTCTTTCCCATGTATAAAGGAGAATGAATTTCTTACCATTTTTCACTAAAAATGATGAGGTAATCCCATAATTTATATGGGATTATGATGAATTCCAAAAATTACATCAAAAAATAGGGTTTTATCTCATTCTTCACCCTTCATCCTACCCTAGATAAAAATATTAAAAAAATATTATAAGATTGAGGACTAAGATTCTTATGGGCTAGATTATGAATTTTTCTAAGTAGATAACAATACTTATAGTCTTCCCTCTACCCCATAAAATTTTTAAAAAGGGCATACCTCTCTTATAGATGATATCATATTCATTGACATAAAAATACAAAAGAAACATCCAATCCTCAATCTTAGATATTATATTTCTCAAGAAGAGGTAGAAGATCATAGGAATCTTCTCACCAAGCTCTCAAATTCTTTCACCTTATCTTACTTTTATATAATGGGTATCCATCCTAAAGTAGTGGTACATAATTTAGTGACCAAATGTGATGCCAAACCAATCAAATATAAACTCAAGCCTTTATAACAAAAAATTACATTGATGGTGAAAGTGGAATGATCAATCTCCTCAAGGTAGGGTTCGTTAAGACTATGAATATACTATGTGGTTATCCAACATTTTCCTCATTTTAATCTAAAATTATAAATATAAGGATATTATCAAATTTAGATACGTCAACAAGGCATGCCATTAATATTAATTTCCTCTACCCTCTATAGATGTTATTGTAGATACCACAACTGGGTATGAGTTATTATCTCTCTTGGATGGATTTTTAAGCTATAAATTGATTCACATTTTTAAATAAGATCAAAGTAAATTATAATTCACCATGATATGAGGGAATTTATTTTATACTTTATTTCCATTTGGTATCAATAATTATATCATAACTTATCAAATAGATGTGACCTCATCCATAAAATGGTGGAGGTATATGTATATTTTCTCATAAGAAAGGCCAAAAAGATAGCCAATAATGTTGGAGCCTTTAATGTCATTATTTCATGACTTATAAAATATAGTGTCATACTGAACCTAGAGAAATGTGTCTTTGGTATTATGAGAGGAAAACTTTTAGGCTATATCATCTCAAAATGAGAGATTGACATATATCCTTTCAAAATTGATTCCATTCTCAATATAGGCCCCCCCACAGATGAATCATAGATAAGATCATTTTTTAAGAAAATACCAAAAATCCAAAGGTTTATCCTAGACCTCTCATAGGTATTCTATCATATAAAAAAACTATTCAAAAAGGAGAGTGGTATAACTTAGACACAAGTCTATGAGAATGGATTCAAGTCTATAAAATATTATTTGATGGTTCTACCAACTTTTATGTTTCCCAACTTTTTTTTACCCTTCATCCTTTAGATTAGGGAAACTAAGGTTTCCTTCACCTTCATGTTAATCTAAGAGGATGATAATGGAAAATAAATATCAATATACTTTATCATTCAATGCCTTCTCAATTATGAAACTAGGTATACTCAAGAAAATAAAGAATGTATGGATATATTATTATTTTTTAAATGATTAAGGCATTACATAATTAATCAAGAGGCTAGGTTCATTGTAATATCTCATTCCATTCACACTTTTATAA